>PVJX010010699.1:0-56027 GCA_004027295.1 Dolichotis patagonum
GCAGATATTTTTATCGCCGTTTTGTTTTGTCCTGATTAATGGTGTTGCTCTATTCAATATTGCGTTGATGTGTTCTATAATGTTGTGTATTTCTTTGATTTTGCTCTACCTAGTAGAAGAACAACTATTGTGAAGACAACAAGATATACAATGTTGCCTGTTACTGTTGTCCTGGTGACCTGCTGTGATGTTCTGTGCCAGTTTCACTATACTGTCTCAATTGGCTTTATCCCATCCTTTTTTTTCTGTTTGCAGCTTCACTATGTGTTCACTTGGTTTGCCTTAATTTTGTAACATGAACAGCTATTTCGGGGAGTATGTGGTTTGTCAACTAGTGATTTATGGTTTTTTTTGAGGTTTTGTATTGTTTCTACCCTTTTTTCTGTATTGCTTTTTTTTCTCTTTAAATAAAATTTTAAAAAAAAGTAATAAGAAATGTAAGAGTAATAAAACCCAAAATGTGTAATTGCTACTGTAAAAAAAAGAGGAAAAGAAAGTGCTCTAAAGGATATAATTGCACGTAAGTTTAAGTGTGTAAGACAGATGACCATACTACTGTTTTTGTTAGATGGTTGAGCAGAACTATTAACAGTCTCATTGTTTGAATGTCTACTTTGTATGCTCTGATTTTGTAACTTGAACAACTATTTCCAATGATGAGAGTATGTAACGTGTCAAGTGGCAATTTCTTAGTGTTTTTGTTGTTGTTGTTGTTGTTTTGGGGGGTTTTGTTTGTCTGTTTGTCTGTTTTTGGTTCTTTTATTTTTTGCCCTTTGGAATTCTGTATTGTTGGTTTTTCTGTTTTGTCTGGTTTTTTTTTCTTTTTAAATAAAATTTAAAAAAATAAATTAATCCTTTATATACACTTACATTACTCATTATTCTTAAAAACAGAATTTTTTTCATGTAAATATAGTCAACTGTCATGCAAACAATAGTAAGTATAAGTAACTTCCCACAGTACTGCCTCCCCACATCAGTCTCTGAAATGCGTGTGTATTTACATAGTCAATAGTCATTAAAAACTCACTCAGACATGCATATACAAACTATGTAATAAATAATATCATGACTAACCCCTGCATAAAGAGATTTCTGGAATTCCAGCAGTGGGGCCATATTTTAAATAACATCAAATTCCACAAACAATTCTAGACAAGAATCTGCTAAGTTCAGTGAATTTAAAATAATGAAACCTCCCTTCTCCTCACAGGATACCTAAACATGGGCAAAATCTACTCATTCTGCAGAGACCTAGAACACAGAGCCTCAAACCTCCCACAAAAACTTCATAATCTCTAAGCTACTTCTAATTTTACTTCTAGACATTTACATGCACAAAGAAATAATTATACATGCAAAAAGATTCACATACAAATGTGCTTGTTCCTGTACTACAGAAAAATGAAAAAAAAAGTGCCCTATGTTAAATAAATACATGATGGGATTTATACATAATGTAATAGTGTGCTACTACTTGACAATCATGATTTAAAACAGTAAAGCTATGGAAAACCTTAGCTTAACAAAGAAAGGCAGAAGAGTATTACAGAATAAAGACAAAAGATCTGCACACACACATGCTTTATAATACATAACATTAAATACATACATGAAAAGTTTAACCATGGCTCCAACAAGATTATCAATACTTTTATATTCTATATTTTTATGTGAATTCTAAATTACCATTAATTAGCTTGTAATACTATTAACCCCATTATAATTATCTTTCAAAAAAAAAACTAAGTCTTTACTAATCCACAGAAAACTAATGCAACTGAAGTTACCTAGCATTGCTGAAGGAAATGTAACATTCAAAACTTAAAATATAAAATATAAATGGGATTCATTTTAAAGAAACAGCAACATTGTTTATTACTTCCTACAGTGAACATAGTGTACCTACAGTTAGCTGCATCTCATTAGACTGACTGTCTTCAGTTCCTGCTTCATATTCTGGAACAGTTACAAGACCATATTCTCCAGACACCGGTCTTTTTGCTTCACTGTGAGAAATTGCTGTGTACAGAAAAAGTACTTTTAATCAGTATCCACTCAGCATCTGGTTTTAATTGTAACACTGTACTGACTTTTGTATACTCTAGACAGAAAGTTCTCCAGGTGCAAGTCTAGGTGTGAAACATTCCCTTCACAGAATCTTACGATGAACCCGCTCCATCATCACAAGTCTTACATTATTTCAGTAATGCATGACATTGGGAAGAGGTGTGTGAGATGAGAGGCCACCACTGGTCTCTGGAAGCCTACCCTATACTATTTCAATAATCCAGGGGTTCTTTTGCTGCTGTTGTTGTTGTTGTTGTTGTTTTTGAGACAAAGGTCCCACTATATATTCTAGACTAGACCTGAACTCACTATGTAGCCCACACTGGCTTCAGACTCATGGCAATCCTCCTGCCTCAGCTCCACAAAGGCTAAGACTATAGGCATGCAGCACCATGCCCAGCCAGTCCACCTTTACTTGTCAATTTCTATTGACCTACTACATTTCGCTAGGCCCCTTTATTGTTTATGACTCAAGAATTAATACATAATAAAAACTCAAACTTTAGACAGGAAGGCCTGAAGCTAAAAACATCATGTAACATACCACTGCTCTGGACAAGACCATTATGTACCAAGTGCTGCTTTTGAAAATGGAACATATTCAAAGCAGAAATATTCCTACCTTTAATTTTAAGAGTTTCTCTTTGCAATGCTCTGGTGACTGGTATTCTCTGGTACCAGTGTCCAACACCTTCAACTTCCCAAAGGAGTTCATGGTCTCCTGGATACTTTTCTAAGTATTGTTTGCAAGCTGTAAAACACATTTAGAATTTCCTAGAAATCTCAAATACCAATTGTTTTGAAAAACAGAAGATAGAAAGTAAGCTGCCCAGCTCAATGGACGTAACATTACAATGATACCCAAACACTACTAAAGCAACTCAAGAAAAGTACATAGCAGTTTCATTTATGAGAAGTACTATTAAATCCCAAAAGTTTTAACATTGATAAATCTACAAAAGCAAGTTAGTATATGTAAAAAAAGAGTCACATATAGTTTTAAAATGCACTAAACAAAACAGCACAGCACTATGGAAACTGGCAATTCCTCAGAAAGCTAAACAATTACCATGTGAACCAGTAGTTTCACTCTCAAGTATGATAACCAAAAGAACCAAAAACAAAAACTCAGAATTCTATGAATCAATGTTCATAGCAGGGATACAATAGCCAAAATGCAGAAATAACACAAATGTCCCATGACACACGAACAGATAAACAAGATATGGTAATTTCATGCAATGAAATACTACTTGACTGTAAGAAGGAATGAGAGATGAAGGGTACAGCTCAGAGGTAGAATACTTGCCTACCTCATGTGGGGTCTTAGGTTGGAGCCCCAGCAAAACACACACACACACAGCATTATATTTTGATATATGTTATACGTTGTATGTTTAAAAAGTACATTAGTGAAATAAACCAGGCACAGGGGGACAAACTTTAAATGATTCCACTTAGCTGATGTACCTAAAATAAAATCTGAAGAGACACAAAGCAGAGCAAAGGCTACAAAAAGACTGGGAAAAGGAAAATAGGAGTTATTGTGTAATAGGCAGAAAGTTCATGTAGGGGATAATCAAAGTAAGTTTGAATACAGATAGTGGTGATAGATACAAAAGATTGTCAGTCATGCCACTGAGTAGTTCATCTGGAAATTGTTAAGTGTTATGTGTATATATTTTAACACAATAAAAAATTTAAATCAATTAAAAAGCACACTAAACAATGCTTTATAATGCTTCCATGTGACAGCATGAGCAGGAAGGATATATACCAACATCAACTGAGTGTCTCTGGGGGAGGAAGAAGAAAGAGGTGGGGGATTAGGCAGGGTTTCAAGGAGAACATTAACGGCATCTACAACAAACACGGTATAGGTTAGGTAGCCATTATCCAAAATACTTAGGCCACAAGTGTTTCAGAGTTTGGAATTTTTTCCAGAATTTGAAAGCATTTGCAGACTTTACTGACTGAGCATACCTAACCAAAAATCCAAAGTGCTCTGAGGTGACTCAAAAAGTTGCAGATTTTAGAGAATTCTGGATTTTGGAATAGGGATGTTCAACTCCTATTTAGTTCCTAAATGTACACTAAAAGAATAATATTAACAAATCTATTTTGTGGCTATGTGGACACTGAGATCCTCTCCTGTCACCTGTGTAAGTATCTGCCCCAGGGCTGCTGCCGTGACAGTGGTTCTTACCATGCCACAGGGCTCCTGAGTTAGGGAAACTCCTCTGTGCTCGGAACATGGCCCTGGCTGCACTCTAGACAGCACAGGTTGCACACATCTTAAGCAAACACTGTGACCAAAGTACTGTGGGTTTCAGACGTCTTCCACACTTTGGAATATTTTCACACACATAATGACCCACTCTGGGGTTGGATCCATGTTAAAACAGAATTCACTTTTGTCTCACATGCACCCTGTACTCACAGCCTGAGGGTGACACAGACAGCCTATCTAGTGTGTACCTGCGTCTGAGCAGGACCCTGAGGCCAGAGGTGGAATTTCCCACCTGTGCCATCCATACAGTGCTCAAAAGGTTTCAGGTCTTGGCACTTAAGATTTCAATTTTCCAGCTGGGATGTTTCCCTTGTAGCTGTTGAGTCAGCTGAGATGCTAACATGGGAAGACATCTAGCCCCATTCACTAGAGAAGGGACAGTGGCTAGAAATTGATCAGTTATATGACTACATGATAAAAGGTTTCATAGAAATCCCTGAACTATAGTTTTTAGAGAGCTTCCAGGCTGGCAAACACATCTTAATGCTGGGAAGGTTGTGTGCCCTAGCTCCATGGTGATAGAGGACACCCTTTCAGGCTTCACTCCTTGTGTCTTGTTTTTCCCTCCTCAAATCCATTTTATTTCAAGGAGGGGAGAGGAGGAGGAAAAGGGGAGAGAAGAGGAGGAGAAGAAAAAACTACAACAAATTTCAAAACACATCAATCAGGGCAACAATGGTACATACATTGCGTACTGTCATCCCCAAATCATTCACCCAGAGCACAAGACATCTGCATTCAATTGTCTGAATAATACCAGTACAAATCTTTCTCTTCAGCAAACTCAGAGAAATCAGTAGTATAACTATCTCAACTATTTTCATAAACATACACATATATATGTTTTTCTTTCATCTTCTCACTCTAATCCAGTATGTTTACACGTCTTATTTCACTATGTTCTCAAGTTGCATCCATTTATCTGTAATTGCGTCTCCAGTTTATCCCTTTTTATCACTGAGTAGTAGTCCATCATGTAAAAATATCACCTTTTTTATCCATTCCTCCATCAATGGGACCCCTTGTATCTTTACCTGTATCTTTCATCATACCCTATATTCCTAAACTGGTGGATGGTATTGTTCTAAATTGTGTGAGCAGCTATAGTAAATTAATCAAATCCAAACAGGGGTAGTAGAAACCATGATTCACAGCCATTCAATCAGAAGCAAGTGTGAGAAACTAGATGTAATTGGCATCAGTAGGAGGTAGTCTTGGGAAACTGAACATGCACCCTGTGGGCCTTGGCACTACCTCCAGGTAGATGTGTCATAACTGAACTGACTCATGGTCACCCACACATCTAGTATTAAGAGTGTTGTGTTGATTGGGGAAGGGGTGGCTTTTCCTTTTTACACTAGCCTATCCTGACTGATGCAAATAGTAGATAAGAAGCACTGTCTACTGATATTTATGGTATATCCATTTGTAGCAAACTGTGTGAAAAAGAATGATCCATACACCATGTTAAGTAAAAACTTAAGACGCCCTTTCACACTGATGTGAAATAAAATATATTAAGTAAATGAAAGAAGCTTTAACATATTAATAACACTTGTACAGAAAAGAAATATATATTATACATACACATTGAAATACACATATATGCATACACACAATTTGGATGCATACACATAAAGTGTATTTGGAATGCTATTAAAAACATGTAATATTATTTGCATCAGGAGCAGAAACAGAACATGGGAGACTTTTTGCTGAAACCCTTTTATATCTTGTGAATTTTGTGACTACACTCTCTGTTTAGTGTTAATACCAAAATGTCACCAAAATAATTATTAAAAACAAAATAAAAATTTAAAAATAAATGAAAATATTAAAAAGTACTGTTAAATTTAAAATAGAATATGTAAGACAGGCGAAGGCAGTAGGTTCTGGATATGGATGCTCTAGTTTTACTGACCTTTAAATCTATTAGAAAGTAGGTTGTGTCCTCATTTTCTATTGATAGCTAGTTCTTTTCTTTTCTTGTCTTTTTTTAAGTTCTTTGAGACAGGGTCTCATTGTGTAGTCCAGGCTGGCCTGGAAACTGCAGTCATCCTCCTGCCTCTGCCTCTGCCTCTGCCTCTACCTCCCAAGTCCAGTATTACAGGCATGCATCACCACGCCTGCTGACAGCTGTCTCAATTAGCACATCATTCAAAGTAAAATTTAAGGTGCCAACTGGGTATCCTTTATCAGAAACTCTGAGGATAGTTAAGGCTCTGAAATATCTGAACACACATAATGAGATATGTTGAAGATGGTATCCAAGTCTAAATAGAAAATTTATTTATATTTGATAAACCCTCTATGTATATACAACTGAAAGGTAATTTCATATATTTTTAATAACTTAGTACATACAGTTTCATACTCACCTGGTGACTTTTCACATCACATCAGCATTTGAAAACCTTTTTATTTTGGAGTAATTCAGATTATGGGTTTTCAGATTATATATACTCAATCTGTAATAATCTCAACTACTTGTAATAATTTTTAATTTTTAATTTTTGAGAATTCAGGGTCTCCATTTTGAGACAGAAAGATACAAAATTAAACAATAACTGAGTTTTACAGAGCCTTGGCCTTATTTATTTCATGTGACTACACTACTATATAAACCAACTTTCAGTGTTTAGCTAATCAACTGCTCTAATCTGGGACCAAACTCATCCATATATGAAATGAACAAATTATCTCTCTCTCTTTTTTTTTTGTTTGCTGAGTAAGACACTACAGTCTTTCCTAAACTGCCTACAAATGTTACTGGAACCAAGTGAAGGTCATCAACCTTCATGTAACATCAAGGAATTATTAATTAAATTGAAAAAGGAAATAAAATGAAATTTAGTACAGGGGAATCAGGAAAAACTATAAAGTGATAGGTCATACAGACTGAAATAGGACTATTAAAATGTCTGTTCTCCTAGTGCTCCTTTAATTACTGTCACATTTCAGAGACTTGACAAAATTAGGGATGATACCAATAAAACACTGTCAGGAAATCTCACATCTAAATTGAAGGAAAAATGAAAACCTCAAGCCCACTAAGACTTTATTGATGACAGAAATCAGCACTTACTTTCCTGTACATAATTAATTTGGTATGTAATTTGTTTCATTAAACTCCTAGAAAAGACAGAGTATTAAGGGACACTAGATGCAGTGGACATCTTTGCATTCCTCCCCAAAGTCAGTGAGGCAGCAATCAGGATAATCCACTTCAGAATTATCAAGGGCATACAATATCCATCCCACTCTCATTTATAGCATGAGGCTACAGACAAAACGATTCGAGGGGGGCATGCAGTGTTTGGTTCCAGTTTTCTGGATCACTTTTGATATTAAAAAGAGGGCTTAGAAAAAAAACAGAATTTTTTTTTTAGAGGAAAAAGTCTGACAGACTGAAATCAATAGTGAATTGCATTTTACATTCTCAAATAAATTACTTTCCAGGATTAAATCTTCAAGCTTTACATAAATGCAAAAGTAAATCTGTTATGGTTTTCAAAACATTGCCAGATGGTATATTCACACAGTAGAATACTAAACAACATTAAAAATGAATGTATTTCATGAATCCATGAATCTCATCAACATAAAGATTAATAAAGAAAAACTATAGAAGAATTTATAGAACATATATTTACATAAACTTCTCAAACATGTAAATCAATACAATATATTGTCAGAGGATACATACATATGCACTACAAATCTAAGACATGGATGAGAAAAGTAAATGTTGGGGGAAGGAGGGAATGAATTTAATTGGGTAGGTAGGGATGCATAGGAAAGTTCAACTCTATTTGCAATAATACACTTCTCATGATGATGCATACTGAATGATAAATGAGCAAGTGCTGCCTTATTCTTTTTGGGGGGGGGTGGGGAATGACTGAGAATTGAACTCACAACCCTGTGCTTACCAGGCAAGCACTTAAACCACTGAGCTAAATCCCCAGCCCTTTCTGTCTTACCTTTCACCCTGTTTGAATGTCTGAAACTTTATTGCTATTGTTAGTTTAAATAGCTACCTTAGACAACCCAAAGAAAAAAATAGTCAAGGGCTATGAATAGGTATTTTTCTAAAAAGATAATACACAAATAGCCAATAAAACACATGAAAATTTGTGCAACCTTAAATGCAAATCAAAACTGTAATAAGATGCTACTTCATATCCACTAGGATGACTATAATTAAAAATGTACCAGCAAGCTGAATATGGTGGTACACACCTATAATTCCAGCACTCTGGGAGACTGACATACCTTCAAGCCCAGTCTAGCATGTTAGTTACTTACGGAATGTAAAATGACACAATAAATTTAAACAAAATGTAGTGTATGCATACAATGGAGTATGTTCAGCTATAAAAAGAAAGTATTAACTCAGGCTACACCATGGATGAGTCTTGAAAGCCTTATGATTTCATTGATATGAAGTGTCCAGAATTAGCAAATCTAGAGATTATAAAAAGTAGGTTAGCAGGTTCCCACCAGTAGATAGAAAAAGTCGGGCAATGGAGAATGACTGCTAATTGGTACAAGGTTTCTTTCAGGGGATGAGACTGTTCTGGATTAGCAGTTACAACTGCACAACTGTGAATACTCAGATATGTGAACTATAAAAAGCATAGGAATCGTAATTGTAATTCTCCTTGATCACTTTTATGTCATTAAATTATATATACTAATGGCCTAATATCATTGAAAATGTTTCCACAACTTCAGAACACTGTTCAGCAGCCATGAGATGATTCTTTTTCTTGCACTCTTATTTGTAAAGAGCTTAACATTAGCCTCAAAGAAAAGCCGGCTCATTAGCAGTGGCCAAATTAATGCTATCAGGGTTAGTGAGATTATAAATCAGTATTTGAGATGCTAGGAGCCCAGTAGCTAGAGCAGGCTTTCTCCAAGCTCAAGTCCACAGATAACCTGTCAGATGCTGACAATGTCGCTAACTGGCTCCAGCTTAGACCTATAGGACCAGAACTCTTGCAAATGAGGCCAGGTATCTGTATGTTTTTTAAATAGCCCCAGGTTATTTCTGTGCATGCAGAAAGACTGTAGACCTTACTCTAAAAGTATTACAAGACTGCTATTTCACACTATCTAAACTGACCCTTCTGCTGACATCATTCTCCACAAATTTCTTTGAAAAGGTAACTCTGAAGGATATTTGGCTCATATATGAATTATATCTTGGATTTTGTTTTGTTTTGTTTTAAAGGCTACCACATACCCCAAAGCATACATATGAGACAAGGGAACATTCACAAAATCATGTCTTAAAAGAGGCCAAATTCCAAAATTCCTGAAACACATACATTCACAGAATTCTGGGACACAGCTGGAAGTTAGAAGTGACACTGAGACAATTTAACATTTTCAGCTTGGCCCCCTTACCTGTGCACAGGAAAGAAGACAGAGGGTACCGTAAGCCAAGTGCATCTTCTGTAAAGGAATCAACAAAGTCTTCCAGCATATGAAGCCCAAAATCTTTGCCATGGTATTTCTTCCTTACAAACATAGTATCAAGAACTGGCAGTTGGTAACTCTGGGTAAGAAACGAAGCACACATACTTCCTGGAGTAATAAGAACAAAAACTTAACATTAAAATATGTATACATACAGTAAGTGAGTTACCAGTTGCCTTTCTAAAATCATTTGCCTTTTTCCTTCATCAAGAATGATTAAGAAATGTATAAATTACACATTTTCCATCTGTTATTACATATTATGTTACATACCATGTAATTTATGTTTGCTAATAGTACTGGTTAATACATGTCAAATACTTCTACTTTCTGAAATACATACTTGACTACATATAAATTATATATATTATATATAAAAATAATTACCAACTATAGGCATACAATTTTGAAACTTATCAACTACCAAAATTTCAGAGCATTTGATGGTTTTATAATATATGAAGTATATAATTTCAAGCTTAGCACCCATTATCCAACCTTTTCCCTTTCCCTTTTCCCCAAGTGAGTCTCTGTTCATTGTATCTATCACTGAGACAGTCTTGCTTTGTAATCCACACTATGTGTACCCACAGCAATCCTCCTGTCCCAGTCTTGTGAGGGCTGGGATTACAGGCAGGAGTCACCGCCCCCAGCTTCATTTTGATCTACTTGATAGTGGTAAAGAAATGACTGCTCTCTCTAAAAACTTAAGGCCTATACTTAGGACTAATTGGAAACATTTGTCTTAAAAATGACTAAGTAAGCAAACATTTTATGGTGTATGTATTTCTAAATTCATGTATGTGTTTAAGGTTAGACAGGAGAAACTGTGTTTAAATCTGTCTTCCCAGTGGTACGGCTATACTCATCTGCCTTTTAAGAAGCCTGCTGTCCTTAAAGCAGCAGCAGTCACAAGAAGTTGGATCTCTTCATGACTTCTGACTGAAGAAAGAATGGAAAAGGCATCTCAATGCACCTTCCCACATCTGCAGGAAGACTGTGTCTTCACCCTTTTGCAAAGAGCTGAGATGGAAGTACAATGTTTGAACCCTGCCCATCCAAAAGGATGAAGTCAAGCTGTGGGAGCACGCTATGAAGGTCAGCAGACTGACAGAGTAGTCCAGGTTTTCAGGAAGGAGTGTATTGGCTACACTGAACAAGCACAGCAAGAAAAGGCCAACAGCACAACTGTCCATGTGAGTTGTTACCACCAGGTGAAACAGGACACTGACCTCAAAAAGCTTTATCTTAGAACAGAGTCAGGCACGAAAGAAAAAGGGCAACAGAATGAAGAAATGCTTGTGAAAATGCAAGAATAAAGTATATATCACTTTCATTAAAATCTACTGAAATAAAAACGAAAAGTAGTACAACAGTTTGGGGCTTTTACAAACCTGAAAAGGACACTGAATTACAATGACTCATGGGGCTAGTTGGAGGCTGGACAATCATATAGGACAGACTCTGTGGAGAAGAAATCCTAAGGCCTCTGCCTCACCCCACTGTCACAATACATGACCCATCACCTTGGGAATTCAAACCTGCAGCCTCAAAAATGAGCTCCACTTACAAGTAAGCCCAGCTGTGAGCTGCAGGGTTGTAGGTAGAGGCCTACAGAGGCAGGGGCCCAAGGAAGACTCTGGCCAGCCTGGACACCACTCTCCAACTCGGATCTCTTCCCTGGTGGAGCTGTCAGCATCACAGAACCTGCAAATTCTCACTCAAGACCTTTGCACTGATGATCTGCATTATGTTTTCTTATACATGTAAATATATTGAAAATAATTTTTCTTCTGGTTGTTGTTTTACTTTTAGCCTGTATATGCTAGGATAGTTTGTTAGGATAGTTTAAGTTCTCCTGCAAGGTTTAATTCCCTATCTATAAATATTCCAAAGCAGGCTGCCTTGTACTTTTGTGCAGCCTTGGGCTGTTAAGATAGATCCACATGGTCTTGAGGCAAGGCCAGCAGATTGCTGTAGCTGCTGGTTTCAAACAGGAGCCTAAAGAGAATTCTTTCTGTGGTCTGTTGGCCATTTCAGAACTTTGGAAATGGAATGGTCAATTCATCAGAAAGAAATAGCAGGTGAGTATGGCGGACTTTGGGGGGCCTGCAGGGGAGAGACCCTGGCACCTCGGGATCTGCACCATGCAGTTGACGCGGGGTGCCAGGAGAATGAGGAGCTCATCCCCTCTCTGGGGGGGCGGCTGAGAGTGCGGCAGACTTTCGGCGGCCTGAAGGAGAGAGACCCTGGCACATCGGGACCTGCACCACGCAGTTGACTCGGGGTGCCGGGAGAACAAGGAGCTCCTTCCCTCTCTAGGGGGCAGCTGTGAGTGGCAGGCTTTCGGCGACCTGAAGGAGAGAGACCCTGGCACCTTGGGACCTGCACCATGTAGTTGACTCTGGGTGCTGGGAGAAAAAGGAACTCCTCCCCTCTCTGGAGGGGTGGCTATGATCCTGCCAGTGGGCAGGCTGAGAATCAGACATCTCATGTCATCCTGTCCCATGTCCCCCCCTCCTTAGCAAGTGGGAGCCAGTGAACTACACATCTTGTGAAAAGACTGGCTATGGTATTTAGTATGAGCTCCCCATATGCAAAGATATGGACAACCATTTGGAAGAAAACAAGAGACAATATGACAGATAGTGAATATCCCTGGTTGTATAGCTTTGAAATTCATGCTTTCTTAAGTCTCGTTCTGTTGTTTTGTTGTGTTAAATTTTACCCTCTTTAAAATAAAATTTAAAAAAGGGGGGGGGAGAAAGTGCTCTAAAGGATATAACTGAATGTATGTTTAAGTGTATAAGATGGATGACCACATTACTGTTTTTGTTGGATTGTTGAGCAGAACTGTTAACAGTCTCACTGTTTGAATGTCTACTTTGTGTGCTTTAATTTTGTAACTTGAACTATTTGCAATGATGACAGTATGTAACCTATCAAGTGGCAATTTCTTAGTGTTTTTGTTTTTGTTTTGTTGTTGTTATTGTGGTTCTTTCATTTTTTTTGCCTTTGGAATTCTGTATTGTTGCTACCCTTTATCTGTTTTGTTTGGTTATTTTCTTTTTTGTTTTTTCTCTTTAAATAAAATTTAAAAAAAAAAGATAGATCCACTTCTTAAAATCACTTTATTCAAATTTTAGTGAACTTTTTGTGTAAAAACAGAAAATGAATTAAAGAAAAGATAGCTGACCATGGTGGTGGTGGCACACAACTGTAATCCCAGCACTCAAAAGGCTGAGACAGGAGGAGTACCATAAGGTCAAGGTCAGCCTGGGCTACACAGTGAGTTCAAGGCCAGCCTGAACTGCATTGTGAGACCTTATCTCAGAGAGAGGCAGAGGGAGGGGAAGGGGAATGGGGAGGGAGAAAGAAAGAGACAGACAGACAGACAGACAGACATTTGGGTTCTGACCATCAAAACAGGTGTCTTAGCTCCTTTAATACATAATTTTAGGACAGTTTAGAAATTGAGGGTACCTGGAAGGGTTTCCAGGTTTCCATTATTTTTAGAATTCATAGTTATCAACCAATATTCTCTTTTTTTGTCTCAAATAAAATAATCTATTGTTTTTAATCAGATTATTCATGACTTTGGATAATTCTCATATGCTAGTTTAAATAAGAAATAAAATGTCACAAGCTGACTTTTACCAATCACATCATTTCATGAGGTGATCATGACAATCAGACTTTCAGTTCAACCAAATAATGTAAATTTATTGTAACTTGGAGAATTTCAGTAACTTTTTAAGTCTCCAAGACTATTAATTTAAATTTAGAATAGGTGACATACATTGTCATATATAGATCTTAGTTGCTGACATGTAGTTAGGATGTTTCTAAGGGTCTAAATTTTTTGTTTGAATCTAGTAAGTAGTACTACCAACAAGCTAGTGTGGCCATTATCAGTTTTTAATGCCTTGACTGATCATGAAATTAAGAGACATTATTTTATTAGTGGTAGTTAGAAGTCTGAAGTAAAAAACAAGAATAAATGAGATGGGAAAGCACTTTATCAAGCTCTAGTTCTCAATACAAAATCTTAAGATCTGTTATTGTTAATTATTCAGTGTGCTTCAAGTTCCTTACAAAAGAATACACTATAATTATATGAAGGAACTTTCCCACAAGTTGAATTTTTTTTTTCTGATTTTACAACAACATTTCTTCTAGGTTGGAAAAGGTAAATTCTGCCTTTAAGAGTAACATTAAAATGGTTCATTGATGGTACAAAAGTATCCATAAAATTTAAAGTTCTTTTACTATTTTCACCACATATACTCGTTTATTTAAAACCACCACATTGGCCCTCTCCCTTGCCTACACCTTAGTTCTCCAAGGAGTCAATTCTTACACAAATACAATGAAATAATGGACGAAACCTTCCCATGTTACCAGAGATTATTAAAACACATCAACAGCTGCAAATAGCAGCACCATAAATGTAGTAAAGTAAAACACCACAGCCTGCTGTGAAGGTGAGGTTTTCATTATACTAAATCAAATTAAACTTAGTACTGTACATTAGGTAGCCACAGTATTCATGTTCATCAAAGTCGTATCTTTGGCCTTGTTCTCTTTAGTTCTCCCAAGACTTCCGCCATTGATTCAAATGCTAATGGCCACTTATTTCTACTTTCAACCTCTGTATAAGACTTACTCCAAGATCAAGAATGGAAGAGTTTACACAAATGTAACTAAACAAAGGCCACATTATCATCTGAGCAGACAAAAGGCATCTGAAAAAGCCCAATACCCCGAAACCCCATAGGTGACTTTATAGTTATGAATACTGTGGCCACCACGTGCAATTCTGCACATTTTGCCAAACTTTGTTCAAGACGACCTTGTCTCAAATAATAAACCAAATAATAAACCAAAACAAACAAAGCTTTCATGTTTTAAAGGATATCAAGAAAACAAAATAGGATCAAGCCCATGGAATAGGAAAAACATTTTCAAATTATGTATTATTAGACAAGGAACTTGTACTCAAAATTCACAAAAGACTTAAAACACACAAAAAGGAGACAGGAAGAAAAACAACCCAGACTGCAAACCGATTGACAGATAGTTTGCAGGGGTTGTGGGTTATGGGAGATGGGGGTGACTGCTGATGAAGATGAGGGTTTTTCCCTGAGGTTCCAAAATCAGACAGTGGTGATGGTTGTTGTACAAGCTGTGATTATAGTTAGCAACCACTTACTTGTACACTTTAAAAGGGTGAATTTTATGGCATATAAATTAACTATGCTGAATAAAAGCACCCAAACTCCCCACTCCAATATTACAAAAAAAGGGGATGCATACATACTATATGACCATATTCATATAAAATTCTAGAAAAAAATTCTAATCTATCATAATGAACAGCAATAAGTGTGTGCTTCTAGACAAATGGGTTAGGGAAGAATAGAGATTATAAAGGAGCAAAAAGAAACTTCAAGACAAGTATGTTCAAATCTTGATTGTGGTGATGGTTTCACAGCCATATATATACTTAAAACAACAATTTGCAGATTTTAAATGGCCAATAGTTTGTATGTCAGCTATACCACAATAAAGCTGCAAAAAAGTATTTTTCCAAAATCCTATGTAACCCAATTAAAAACGGGCAAAACAGACACTTATGGTGCCGCACACCAGTAACCCCAACTGTAACCCCAGCAGTTGGGAAGTTGAGGCAGGATAGCTGGGAGTTCCAGACCAGCCTGGGCTACAAAGTGAGCTCAAGTTCAGCCCAAACTACATAGCAAGACACTGTCTTCAAAAACAAAAACTAAAAACAAAACAAAAGCACAAACCATAAAGATGGGCTAATGGCCAGGGATTTAGCTCAATAGCATAAGCACTTGCCTGCTAAGCATGAGGTCAGTCATTAGTTCAACTCCCAGTACCAAAATAAACAACAAAAAAAGACACAAATGGGCTAATGATTTCAGTAAGTATTTCTCTAAAGATACACAAATGGCCCATAAGGACATGAGAAGATGCTCAGCATCTGTCACTCTTCTGGAAATGCAGGTCAAAATGACAATGGCACGCACCTTCATATCTACTACGTTAGCTATAATGATTAGGACAGAAAAGAACAGACGTCAGCCAAGACATGGAGAAACTGCAACCCACAAACATGGCTGGCTGAGACTGTTAGAATGGCACAGATGATTTGGGAAACAGTTGTAGTGCCTCAAACATGCAAGTTATCATAGAACCCAGCAATTCCATTACTAGATGTATTACTCCAAGAAAAATAACATATTCACAATTTACACACCTGTACATTATTCACAGCAGCATTATTAAAAATGGCCAAAAAGCTCTAAAGTCCATCAAGTGATAAAGATAGTTGTCTTATACAAGGGAATATTATTTCATTATAAAAAGAAATACATACATGATATATGCTGTAGCATATATGAGACTTGAAAATATACAAAGCAAAAACAAGCAAGACCCAACAAACCACGTTATATGAATCTAATATGACTATTCAGTAATTAGTGGTTGCCAAGGGCTGTGAGCCTGTTAAGGTGAGGAAATGTCGGATGACTGTCAAAGAATACTGTGGTTTTTTGGGGGGAGTGATGAAAATCACCTAAAATTGGATGTGATACCAACTGCACTTTTTTTTTTTTTTTTGGTACTAGGGATCAAACTCATGACCTTGCGGTTGCCAGGTAGACGCTTGTGTGGCCGAGCTAAATCCCCAGCCCACCAATTGTACTTCTAAAAATATCTTAAATCATACATTTTAAATGGGTGAGTGGTTTGATATATAAATACTTGAAGTTAAAATGTAAATAAAACAAAATAGCAATTTATGCATGTAACTGCAATGAATCATTTATTACCAGATTTTGCAGACAACCCAAAACTAGCTCCTCCTTCCCCATACAAATTTTTCATTAAACCTCACCATTTGCGTCGATACTGAGAGCAAAAAGCCTACATGCTTGACTGATTTCCTTCAGGACACATAAAATCCATCAAAGTCTGTGGCAGGAACAGTGAATGGCACCATCTCTGTGCCTCCTGCCTTGCTTCCAAGCCTCACCAGGCCTCCACAACAGCCTCTCCGGGCCAGCTCCTCTTTAACTCTGCCATGCCTCGGCACTGCAGCACTGCAGCAGCATTCCTTCTTCAAAGGCAAATCAGGTGGCCCTGAAGCAAGGCCAGCAGATTGCTGTAGCTGCTGGTTTCAAACAGGAGCCTAAAGAGAATTCTTTCTGTGGTCTGTTGGCCATTTCAGAACTTTGGAAATGGAATGGTCAACTCATCAGAAAGAAATAGCAGGTGAGTATGGCGGACTTTAGGGGGTCTGAGGGGGACAGACCCTGGCACCTCGGGACCTGCACCATGCAGTTGACTCGGGATGCCAGGAGAACAAGGAGCTCCTCCCCTCTCTGGGGGCGGCTGTGAGTATGGCAGACTTTCAGCAGCCCGAAGGAGAGAGACCCTGGCGCATCAGGACCTGCACAGTGCGGTTGACTCGGGGTGCTGGAGAACAAGGAACTCTTCTGATCTCTGGGGGGTGACTGTGATCCTGCCTGCGTGTGGACTGAGAATCAGACATCTCATATTTCCTGTCTCCCATCCCATGTTCCGCCTCCCCCTCTCCCCTGCCTAGCAAGTGGGAACCAGTGAACTACACATCTTGTGAAAAGATTGGCTATGTTATTTAGTATGGGCTCTCTATATGCAAAGATAAGGACAACCATTTGGAAGAAAACAAGAGACAATATGACAGATAGTGAAGATCTCTGGTTGTCTAGCTTTGAAATTTATGCTTTCTTATGTCCCGTTCTGTTCTGTTTTGTTGTGTTTAATTTTACCTCCTTTTAAAATAAAATACAAAAAAAAAGGCAAATCAGATGGTGCTATCCTCAAAACCCGTCGCACCCGCTCACCACCACACAACAGAATTCCAGTTCTGTTTTCTGACCTGGAGAACTTTAGGGACACAGTTCCACCTCTTTCAGTCTAACCAGTCAATCGCTCTCTGTGGTTTAGTTTCCTGACCTGAAATTTCCCCAACTTTCTTCCACCTCAGGGCTTCACTGCTCTTCAGAAGTCACATACATCATTATTTTATTAGAGTTCAGAGTGGGTTTCCCTAACCATTCTGCTTAAAACACCTCACCTCGACACATTCTATTGTTCACAGCACCTAAAAATAACTTCTGAACATATAAGGAAATTTCAATGATACCATTCAGGACCTATGCACAGAATTCAAGCACAGATACTCTTCTAAAACTAAGTAGCTGCTTTTTCTCATAGAATCACCATTTCTTCTTTGTCCACCTAGGAATGTCTTCCCTTACCTTCATAAAACCTTGCTTAACAGCTTCTGAAGCTGTTAGCGTAGGAATGCCTCCACAGACACATGGAAAGTCTCATTAGGTAACAAATTCTACTTATAGTCTTCGTGCTTTATAAATCAAAATAATGCTAGCTATTTTAAAAAACCAGAACATAGCTTGCCATGGTGGCACAACCCTGTAATGCCAGTACTCAACAGGCTGAAGCAGGAGGATCAGTGAGTACGAGGTCAGTCTGGACTACATATGTGAGTTCAAGGCCAGCATGTAGTACATAGTCAGACACTGTCTCAAAACAAATGAACAAACAACACAAAAAACCCGATCAAGAAAGCTTAACATGATAGAAGTTTCTCTTTTGTATGTGTGTTGTTGTTGTTGTTGTTGTTGTTTTTTTTTGGTGCCAGGGATCACATGGCCTTGCATTTGCCAGGCAGGTGCTTATACTACTGAGCTAAATCCCCGGCAGAAGTTTCATTTTTATTTAACTAATAATTCTATGTAGGTGCTCCTGAAAGGTTGGTGGTTTTTCCTTTACAGGCAACCACTATTTCAGTTACCTACTCCTGTCTTAAAACCAGCCCAAATCATATTAACTTCCAGCAAAAATTCCCTTCTCTCCTATTGATGACTGCTTACATACTACCAGTTGCCCCTGCCTTCTAGAAGGTATCTGTGTTGACTGAGTGTTCCACAGTGGAATCTGCTAAGCCTCATGGGTTTAGAAGAGTGTTATTATGCCCTGTATTATACTATTGAGGCAGGCTAAGATGGATGAAAATCCACCACTGAACAGAGAAAGAACAACACAACAATCCAGCTTCCTTAATTTGTGGCTTCCCTGTCCCATGTCCTCAAGGTTCTCTGCAATCAGCAGACAGACGAGGAAAAGGAAAGCACCTTGTACCACCTTATCCACGAGCCACACACATTATTTCCTTCATTATTTTGGGAGCAACTAGTCACACAGACTAACATAAATGTGACAATGACTACAAACCATAACCCCTGACTAGGCAGCTGCTGCCCAGTCGCTTCAATAGTGAAAAAGAAGCACAAAATTTTGGTGCACCACTATTAGCCTCAGCTCACCTTTCTCTTTACCTTATCTCCAGCATATTAATATTTCCTTACCACTTTGGGATATCAACACTCAAGTAACACGAGAGTTCTCTTAGCTGGCAGAGTCAACCTAGTGTATTTTGCTTACCTTAGGTTGTATTCAGTAATTTACATCCTCACATCAACATTCACAAATGCACATACTCTCCTTAACAGTTCTGACTCATCTTATCCACATTGAAAAATTACAATGATTTGGGCTCACATGAATATTCAGCACCCCCACGTCCTCTAACACACTTCCAACTATGTATGACTAGTTAAGACATTCCATGGGAACACTAAACTTTCTGAGGCTAAACTGAACTCAGTGTTACTAATCTACTCCTCCCTTTGTATCAGTCTTAGTCAACAGCTTCTCACCAATACTGAGGCACAGGAGCCAAACTGCTCAGATTACCTCTGGCTCCTTCCCTGCCTCTCTACAAACAGGCAATGGAGTTATTACACTGTCTACTGGAAAATCTATCTCCCATATGTATGTTTCTCTCTTGTAGTGGTTGACTGTGTCAATTTAACAAGTTTAGAAGTTTAACTGAATGGGGTCCAGCAATTCTACACCCTAGGAAGGGAGGATCCATCCTAGGGTGGCTCATTGCCTGGATGGTATAAAAGGGAAATGAAGAAGGACGGACTGGCTTCCATTCTTTGGAGGAGCTCCAGTCTTCGCCTTCAGCTTGGTCATCACCTCCTGGCTTCTAGCGCAGATTCTTTGGCTTTCACCTTGGATCCTTCAGCCTTTTGGTGTAGACTCTCCAGCCTTCTGTTGCAGATCCATCGGCCTCCAGACATGGACTCACATGGAACAGAACAGGCAGCTCCAGGCCTTAGACTAGACCCTTCAGCCTCCAGTGTGCAGACACCCTCTGCACAATTCCTCATCCAGCTCTGTTGCTGGCCATCATAAAAACAATCTTGTAACTTCTCATGCATTTTTAAAATCTGTTTCTCTAGTAAAACACTGATTCTTCTCTCTATTCCTACTGCTACTCTCAACTAGACTACTAAAATAGCTTCTTTAATGACTTCCATGACTTCCAAAGACAGTTTTTCTTCAGAAATGAAAAAGATGAAGGGCTGGGTTTAGCTCAGTGCCACAGTGCCTGCCTGGCAAGCACAAGGTCATGAGTTCAATTCACAGCACCAAAAAAAAAAAAAAAAAAAAAAAAAAAAAAAAAAAAAAAAAAAAAAAAAAAAAAAAAAAAAAGGAAAGGAAAAAGAATAAAGATGAAATCATAACGGTCAGTGCTGAAATCTAGAAGACTATTAATACCTACTTTGAAAACCTGTATTCCAATAAATTGGAGAATTCAGAAGAAATAGATAAATCTGTACATAAACAGGAATGACCAAAACTGAGCCAAGTAGAAAAATCCTACATAATTCAATTAGATACAAACACACTATTGGCACAAAAACAGATCTGTGAATCAACAGACCAGAACAGAGAGAGGATACAGAAACAACCCCAGGAACAATTCAGCCATCTCATCTTTGATAAAGGAGCCAAAATATATGTTGGGGAAAGAGCCTATTTTACAAATGATACTGGCTATCTACTTGCAGAAGACTGACTCTAGACCCAAATCTATTACCATGTACTAAAATCAAAATAGGTCAACAAAATGTTAGAACAGAAACATTTGTTCTGCTGGAAGATAAAATAGGTAAAACTACTGACAACATAGTTATAGATAAGGACTTTTTGTTCAGAACCCCAAAGGCATTAGAAATAACATCAAATATCAATAAATGGGATTGTATCAAACTAAAAAGCTGCTGTAAAACAAATGCAACAATCAGCAGACTAAAGAGGCAACCCACAGAATGGGAAAACATTTTTGTCAGCTACACCTCAGATGGAGCACTGGTATCTAGCATATGTAAAGAACTCAAAAAAATTTGACTTCCTAAAATAAAAGACCCAATCAAAAAATGGGCAACTGAAATATACTTATCACAAGTACAAATGACCAATAAACACATGAAGAAATGTTCAACATCTCTAGCCATTAGAGAAATGCACATTAAAACAATACTAACATTCCACCTTACTCTAGAAGATTAGCTATCATCAAGAAATCAAATAATAACAAACACTGGCAAAGTTACGGGGAAAAGGAAGTCTTTCACATTGATGGTGGGAATTTAAACTAGTACAACCACTATGGAAATCAGTATGGAGAGTCTCAAAAACTAAAAACAGAAATTTAATTTGACCTAGTATTCTACTTACAAGTACCTTCTACAAAGAGTTAAAAACAGCAGGTAACAGTGCCCATCAACAGATGATTAGATAAAGAAAATGAGGTATTTACACACAATGGAGTACTACTTTGCCATAAAGGATAAACTTTAATCTTATAGAAAAATACATGCACCTTGAGGCCATAATGTTAACTGAAATAAATCAGGCTTACAAGCTTAAATAGCACGTAATTTCTCTTATATGAGAAATCAAAAATATAAATAAATTAGGGAACAAAATAAAAGACAGGTAACAGAAAACAGGGAGATAGATCTTTTGCAAAAAGGAAGGGACCATGAGATGGAAGGAGCCAGGAAGGGGAGGGAGGAGAAGTGGATAAACACAAAAACATTAAGATGTGTTATGCACATGAATCAACTCCCCAAGAGGAATATAACCATTTACTGTAAATATGTATTAGTAAAAATAAAAATATTTTAAAATCTTTTTTAAAATGACACTTTTCCTATCCATTATCCAATACTGCAAAACTTGTGCTCCTGAAATATTTAATCATATTGATGCCACATCAGTTGCTCTTTGAATGCTCTCTGGCTAATAAAACGTTCAACACTGAAGTATGACACAGTCCTTCACAATGAGACCTGTCTTCACTTCTATGTTTTAGTCCCACCAGCTTACTCAGGATATAGTCTTAATACAACTGTCATGACTGTATGCCTTACTTTATGCATTTATGGCCCATACATATTTGCAAAGACTGTTTTTCCCAGCCCCTACTTCTCTATTAACTACTTACCCTCCAAAGACACATTTAAAACATCACTTTGTCAGTCACACCTTCCTCTAAGCAAAATTAACTGCCTACTCTTCAATGATTAAGTGTTGATCCCTCAAATATACTACTTATCAACCTGAATTATGGTTACATGTTGACTGACTACATTTGTTTTCTGCCTTATCCACTGGATTTTGATGGTTTGAGCTGAACTCGTGAGCAGCTGGCTATCTTCATGACTTTACTGAGTCACCTTTATCTCCCTGTCAAACAGGATGCTTAATTGAAGCATGTGTTCTTTCACAGAGCTAAACCTGAGCAGAGAACCTATTTCATTCCAAGAATACAACTCCCTACCTGCAGTGTAGTCTGAGCTTTGCTTATTTTCCTAGAGAAAGGATTACTGCTGGTCACTTAAGCCCTGAACATATAACCTTGATCCTTCAACACAAACTTCAGCTACATTTTGTATTTAGTTATACTATCAATCCCTACCACTCTGTATCACAGTGTTTGTTGCTTGTTAAAATAATCTTTATAGGATTTTAAAAGTAGGAAATGATGTGTTCAAAAAACAAGAAAGTTCAGACTACCAAACGAGAAAAAGTTCTACTGTGTATACATTATTTCACACGGAGATTATAAAAACCCAAAGTACCTAAGCAGTAATCATAAATCCTTTTTGCAAGTGAGCCTAACTTATACTAGTCACTGACTAGACTGTACTTCCCCAAACTACAGGTCTTCAGAGTAGATAAAGATGGTTCACAGTTGAAGCAAAAACAGTTATTTCCAAAACAGCAACTAATGCTAGTATGCTCCATTTTAATTTTTCTCCAGCTTGTTTACATTAAAATGTGGTGTCTGCGTAAACAAATTTATATATTATTTCTTGACACAGGGAAAAAGTCTTAAAACTTCCACTGAATAACCACTGGTTTTTATTTTTAGTAAGTCTGTATTTTATTAGTTTCTCAACCATCACAGTGCTTTAAACAGCCCTGATCTGTACAGACCCTCAGAATAATAAAATTCATTCTGGGTATAGTTCCATTTTTTAAATGTTTACTGTTTGCTTTAATTGAAGTTGTACATTGCTTAGAGTACAATAGCCCTAGAAGATGTTGAGAAAAAAGCAATCCTAAGACCATCTCCCTGATCTCCCTATTCAGCACTTTCCACAACTCAGAAACAAATGCTTTGAAACTATTTACCTATGGGGCTAGGGATTTAGCTCAGTGGTACAAGCACCTGCCTGGCAAGTGCAACATCATGAGTTCGATCCCTGGTACCCCCCCCCAAAAAAAAAGAAAGAAAGAAAAAGAGAAAAAAAATTTTAAAAAAAGAAACTATTTACCTGATCTTTTTAGTATTTACTTCCATATTTCTAAATAATTTACTATGACTTGATTTTTCCATTTTAGGCCTGATCAACTGACCTCTCAGTGTGGAATAAGAAAATTTAACTCTTAAATATACTGACAGACCCTAGTCTCAACTCCACTACAAGCACACTTTCATTGTCCACACCAAAAAGAATTTGCAGTTTCAGTTAGATCAGTTTTTGGTTTTCACATTAGGACTATGTAAGTGCTTTTGATAACTGAGCCACATAGCATATCATGGCTGTTTCTCCTTTTCTGCACTGCTACATACGTTAGTGGCTACCACAGTGCAAAGAGTTGCTCCAGAATGATAACAAAGCTGATTTTGGAGTATCTTCTTTCTCTCTTATCTTAGTTTCCTGATTTGATACCTATCTCTCCTAATTTAACTTCCTACTTTAACTGAGTATAAATTCTATAATCATTTCCTGAAAATGATGCATGAGGAACAAATTACTGTGAGGTTGACCATCTAGAAATTGCCTTACTTTTAAACTCCACTGATAAATGTGACTAGCCAAAGAATTACATTGGATATCATTTTCCCTCAGTGTCATAAAAGTACTGTGCTGAGAAATCTAACATTCTTATTCTGTATCTTTTATATAAATTTTTCTCTCACTCTCTGAAAGCCTACAAAGTCTTTTCTCTAACCCAAATGCTTTGAAATCTCACAATAATATTCCTTGGTACAGATGCATTTTCACTCGGAAATGCATATTCTATAGCTCCGAAGATTTTTCTTAAATGATTTCATTGACAATTTTCCCCTCCAGTATTTTCCTTCTCTTTTTTGGACATATCTGTTTATTTAGAATTATCTTGTATCTTTTCTTTTCTTTCCTACCATCTATAGGTTATTATCTTTTGCCTCTTTTTCTGATCAATTCCTAAAATTTATCTTCCTTATACTGAAATTTTAATAACCAAGAGCTCAATGAACATTCTTTTAAATGTCTTAATTCTCATTTGATGAATTCAATGAGTACTCTCGTTTTTTCAAAAATATTGTTTCCTTGGGGGAGGAGTATTTCTCTTGTATGTCTTCCTCCAAGCTGTCTTCTGTTCTTTCTTATCTCCACCTTTCAAAGAAATGATTTTCCTTAAGTATGACTTCCAATTCAGAGTTAAGAATAAGATATTAAATAGGCAGTTAAAAGCTTGTAATGGGGACTTAGTGACAATGAGTTTAAAAACTAGGTTTGGGCTAGGATTTAGTTCAGTGGCTTAAGTGCTTGCCTGCTAAGCGCAAGGTCATGAGTTCGATCCCCAGTACCAAATAAATAAATAAATACTAGGTTTATCTGTCTGAGTTTCCCAAAGAATGCACTTAAATTGTTATTGTATATATTTTTTCCCTTGGCCTAGGGAAATTCACCAAAAGAAACATTTTTGCTCATGCAACAATTAAAATAATTTTAAAATACTATGTACTCACACATCTTTGGTACTAAAATTTTCACCTTGCTTTAACATTTATAAAAGAGATAATTCTGGCATACTGTCACCATTAACTTTTAAAAAGTTATTTTTTTAAATGACTTAAATAATTTTAGACTTACAGAAAGACTGTAGACTTATGAAGAAATGCACTACACACTTTGCTAAGCCCAACTTTTTTTTTTTTTCTTTTTTTTTTTTGTACCAGAGAGGGAACTCGCAACCTCATGCTTGCTAGGCAGGTGCTTATGCCATTGAGCTAAATCCCCAGCCTCCAAATTACTATTATCAGAATCAGACAATTGGCACTGATATTGTAATATTTACTATAGACTCTACTGAAATTTTACTATTCTTGCACTAACGTTCTTTTCTGTTTTAGAAGCTTTTTGAAGGTTCTGTAACATAAACTGGGTTATTTTTTGCCTTCCACCTTAACATCTTAGGATTTAGTTATCACATTATCTACCCCTTTCCCAGATTACAAAATTTTACTATTTATCCCTCCCATCTCACTGGATGTCACTTTTGGATTTATACTGTTTTCTAAAAGAAATATATCAGAATCATGTTTTCAAGATGCCCAAAATTTCTGGCATGGACCCAAGACAATGGTAATAAAGGGCTATGCTCCTGAGAAAACAGCAGTACAGAGCTCACAGCGTGGTCATTAGCTGAAGACTCCTGAAGAGCACAGTTCACACTGCACTGACTCAAGCTGTAAAACTGTCTTACTGTCACTGTGGTGGTGCTGTAGGACAGGAAGCTCGTGACTGTGTTCTAGCCACCACCGTCAACAAAAGCACTCACTGTTGATGTAGCCAGACCCCGACCCATCCCCTGCCAATTCTAGCTTTTTCAATGTGGCAATCAAATTTAACTGCTAAATCTGAGAAAAGCTTGCAAGAGGAAGAAAAGGAAGTTGCCATGGTTTGAATATAGTTTGCCCCCTCTAAAACTCACACTGAAAATTTAACCCTATCGTAAGATGCTAAGATGTGGGACTAGACGAAAACCTCAGGGGTGATCAGGAACGCATCCTCATGAGTGTGTGAACAGGTTAGGTTAAGATGCTGTCTTGAAGGAGACTCCAGTCTGCCTAGGTCTCTTGTGTGCTTCTTGTTTCTCACCAGTGATGCCTGTACCACCATGGAACTTGCCAGGAAGATGGTAATCATCCAGTGCAGCCCTCAGTCCTAGGAGCCATAAGCCAAAATAAACCTCTTTATAATATATACATTATGTGGTACTGCGTTACCAGCAAAAAAAAGAACTACAAGATGTGAGTTAATCCCCAGCACTAAGTGCAACTCCCATGGAGAATGAATGCCAAGTTATATGCTTGAGGTGAATGAATTTGGAATGGTAGGCATGAGTGAAAAAATATGCAATGTAACAATTACAAAACTGTTGCTCTAGAGGCCAGGCGTGGTGACACAGGCCTGTAATTCCAGTACTTGGGAGGCTGAGGCAGGAGAACTGTTTTGAGCTCTTGGTTCAAGGCCAGCAAGTGCTACCTATGAGTTAGAGGTCAGCCTGAACTGCGTTGTGAGACCCTATAAGCTAGCAACCCCCACCACAAAGAACAAGTTGTTTATCTACAATAATTCTTTTATACTCTTCTTTGTTCCATGAAGCCTTTCTCTGTCATCTTACTCTTCTGTAAACTGTTTCTGCAGATAAACTTTTGTTACACATTGCATGGTCAAATGGAAAAACTAAACTACCAGATGTAGTCACTATGAACACTGTTAACAATTTGTAACTTTCAGTAAGTGCTTTAAGTCTTTAGTACTGTGCAGTAACACACAAGTTACAGGTTAGCACCTACGGCTCTTGGGAATGCACAGGCCCCCACAGGTCCTTGAAAGGGAATAATCTGTCATGTTTCTAAGATACAAATCAGTTTTCCATTTGTTGCCAAGGCCTCATTTTAGGTTACACACCTAAGGTGCAGAGGGAAGTAAGAAGTTTTGCCTCCTCCAAGAGAAACTTAACACTGACTCCCTAAAAGTTAGCCAAAAAATAAACTTGTATTCATCTAAACAGGGAAAGAAAAAGTCACTACCCCCTCAAAACCATCTAAGTACATTCTTACAGATGTCTAGAAAAGAAACAATGCCATAGAGTAATGGTATGGCACAGCTTCCTGGAGTGTAAGATTTGCTAGTAACTTATGGGAGAATGTTTCAATAATGCATGAGTCCTTATGAATTTTTTTCACCTTAAAAATAACTAGAATAAACTGGGCATGCCTGTAATCCCAGCACTAGAGAGGCTAAGGCAGGGGGTTCTCTGAGTCCCAGGCCAGCCTAACTATACAGCAAGACTGTCAAAACAAAAATTAAAAACAAAAACAAAAAATCACACTCTAGAAGCTTTAGTCTACATTTTTTTCAGCAATCATAGAACTTGATTTGAAATCTAGAGAATATAAAGTTTTACCACTGTTCAGTTAAAAACCATCTTTTTTAAGTTGAGGAGACAATAGGATATATTAATAGGTAAAAATTTTAAACTTATAAGATGTTAATTATATCTCTAAAAATGAAAAAGGTACTATATTCTGAAACAGTTTTTCCTGGTAGTTTGATACTTAAGACCAATTTGCTTGTGGTTTGCTTTAAAGAACAAAAGAAATACAATTCAACTCTTATTTTTGAGCCCCACAACTGATTGGGAACAAAACATACATGGTACACGCCTGTGATGTTCTATAGTCCACTAAAGATCACAAAACATAAGAAGTGGCCTGTGTTCTCAGTATATAACTTTTTCCTTAAGCAATTCTTTTTGGCTATAGTTAATTCTAAATTAAATTTCTTATTGCTCCTTAGGGATAACCCTGTAAACAGGGGACTATCAAAAGTTTGGAACAATTACAATATGAAATATCTAGACTCAGGAAAATAATTTATTGAGACATCCTGAGATTAATACAAGTTACCTTTGGCCTTTCCAATTACAACAACTTCTCAAAGTGATGGATGGTCATTAACTTGCAGACGTTTATTAGTAAAGCAAACTGAAATGCACATACATTTTTTTTTTTTTGGCAGATTCTGTATATGCTCTGAGTTGTTGTTGTGAAAATACTACCTAAGAGTCTGAGGATGTAGCTAGACTACTATTGGGAAGATAAAGCTTCTAAGAATTTACAAGTACTGTATAAAATATGATTTGAGCCAAGCATGATGGCATACTCCTTTAATTCCAGCACTTGGGAGGCTATGGCAGAAGGATCACTATGAGTTTCGGGCCAGCCTGAACTATATAGTGAGACTCTGTCTCAAAAAAAAAAAAAAAAGTTTAATATGATAAATTCTAAACTTTTATAACTTAATTTTATAAATATACATAGTTTAAGTCAAATAAAGCTTCCAAAGATTACTAAACTTCAGCTCCAGATTAGAACAGATCTCTACCTGTACAGTTTTAGAAAAGCGTAATCTACCTGAGATATCTAGGAACCACAGGTCTGAGAAATAAGTAACATACAGATTTTCCTACTCAACTGCCAGACACCATATGGAACTTGCCATGATGGATCACTCTCTGTGACTGGAAAAGAAACTGTTTCTTCCATATGCTAGTTTTGAGGAAAACCTTTAATGTTAACGTTGAAGTCACCTCTATCATTACCTATTTTAAGATGAAAGGAAATCAACAGTGTTGGCTTCAACACTGATAATGAACAACACTGTTTGCATAGAACACGTGCCTTCAACAGAAGGTTCACAATCAGGTAAGATGATAGTATTCTAGAGTATAATTTAATTCACTCAGTCTAAAGGGGCCAATCATAGACCTTGCAATACTACTGCCACCATCTTGCAACATTGAAGAGACTACCATTGAAATCAACTGTTGTAGCCAAGCAGGTTGGCACAAGCTTGCAATCTCAGCACCCTGGGAGACTGACATGGCAGAATTCCAAGTTCTAGCCCAGCTCAAGCAACTTAGCATCTTAAGATCCTGTCTCAAAATAAAACATAAAAAAGCTTGAAAGTACAGCTCAGTACAAGAGCCCTGGGTTCAACCCCCAGTACACCAAAAACAAAACAAAACAAAAAACTCCACCATATATACATAAATATATAAATAAAATTTTAAATAAAAAATTTAAAAATCTGTTATTGATATACAGAAAAAGTAATTGGCCCCTTTAGAATTACCAAAGACACACTGTCAATCTTAAGAAATACAAAAAATGAAATAAAGATCATTTAGTGGCTTAGCCCCTGAGAAGGTAGCGCTGTAAATATTCCACTGCCAGAAGTAAATCTACTGGATCGTTAGAAAAGGTAAAAGCACAGTATCAAAAAACTTAAATAATTTCATTTTCCATAGTGAGAATGTTTCTCACAGAGTAACATGAGAAGAGAAAAAGAAGTCCTTCATGAGAGGAAAGGGTAGTATAACATGTCTCTCAGATTACACATGCGTATACAACTAGGAAATGAGACATAAACTGTAACTTCCCAGTGCCTACCACAGTGTGCTCAATAAATAATTTTTATTACTATTCATGATTTTTGTTAGACGCCCAAACATTGATACATAAAATGAAGATCAAACTTGGAAACCAGAGGGAGCTGAGACGCTGTGAAGATGTGTCCACCCTCGTAAGCCCTAAAGACAGCCACAGGAAAAACAGTGCTCACAGGGATTGTGAAGGAAGTGCTAATGGACAGCACAGGAACACTGCTTTCTTTCTGGGAAATACAATGAAATGAGCCTGGCCATATGGACACTACTCAGAACGCCTGTACAGACCCCATGGGGGTCCAGCCTTGCACCCAGCACCACAACTGCACACGACAGACCTAGCTTATATCTTTCAAAACTCAGGTTCTATGGATTTTGTACAGCCTGCACATAGAAAGTAATGGCAAGAAAATACTCAAACTTGAAACTATGTGACTTCTGAAAATAAGTTTTGTTTACTGAGAATAAAATAAAATAAAATAAAATAAAATAAAATAAAATAAAATAAAATAAAATACAAAGATTGAAATAAATCACAAAAAAGTAAGCCTAAATATAGTAACTAAATTTAAGAGCTTGAGACTGCTTTCATAATTTTGCCTAGTGAGAAAAAAAATCTTCATTCCTATAACACCCTGGATAATTTCTAATGGAAAGAACTGGAGCTTTGATGCTAGAATAAATACTCTTTGTGTTTATCCTCACTGAGCCTCCTCTTCATAGGACTGCAAGAAATAACTGTTTACTATCATAGTCTTTCAACTTCAAGGTCTGATCTGTTTCTCTTAAATTCATCCTTCTCATTTCAAACTAGTCACAAGACTGGATTTCTGCCAACAGACACTCGAACTACTAACTGCAGACTAGGAAAACTCCACAGCAGTAAGTCTCAGTGATCCTCTGGTCAAGCCCAATTCTCCCACATTGGAAAAGAAACATGAAAAAAAGGAAAAAAGTTAGCAAATTTGCAAGTTAATAGCAATACTACAATGAAGCCCAAAATCTCCTGATACTAGTGAAAAGTCTTCTACATACCACTTATTTAAAAGATGATACATTTAAAAAATAACTTAATTGTATAGTACACTAAAAAATATTAGTTTTCAAAAAATGAATTGATTAAACAAGAATAAATTATTCCAACTATTTCATTAATGATTTTTTCAACCTCAAATTTGTTCGCAATCGGAGTATGTAAATGAGAAAGTAGAGAATCAAGCATATTTTCAAATTTCTTATATTTTCACTTTCCTAGATTGATGGGAGTGTGACACTTGTTTTGGTTATGAATCATTTTGCTTCTCTATGCTTCCCACCCCTCCCTGGCCAAAAACACAGATCTGAGCCAACTCTAATAACCGAACACACTTCAAGATGCAATCAGTAGATCCCAAAAGATACCCATGACATAAAAGCAGGGACAATTCCTTCACTCTTATGTTCTTCCTCAAAAGAGATAAAGGAATCAGCTACATTAAGTACACAACTGCTGATCACAGAAGTGAGCATTTATTCTACTGGTAAGGTAAATTCAGGCATCTCAAACAATTATTTTCTAAACCCTCCTTCAGTTACAAAAGTAAGCAACATTTGAAAAAAACCTTTGCATTTGAAAGATTAGTTTGGTGCTTCTGGAGTTTTCTGAATATATAAAAGATCATACAGGGCTAGGAGTATGGCTTGTTTCATCCCCAACACCGCAAAAATAAATAAGTAAATAAATAAATAAATAAATAAACAGAAAACCTTAAAGGCACAAATTAATATATTCACTACATTAGAGTAACAACAGAAAAAACAAAAACCCCACAAATATCTTCCAGCAAAACTACCTAGCCCCAAAAAACTATAAATCTCTCAATAAACTTTTTTATTAAAGGCAAAACAGAACTGATATAGTTTATTGAATTCCATTATACTATAACTGAACTTGGTCATTATAAACAAAAACACCTTTTGCATATCAAAACAATTTTTATGTCCAAATACCCACCCCTACTGATTCACTATTTCATACACACAAAAATCATAGATGACTCCACAATGACTTTCATTCAACCATAAATCCACTAAACAAAAATTTTACCTTTTTGCTACTTTTACTATATACATATGCCGGGGGGGGGGTGTCAGTGTTTTATATTAAATTGTTAGAATTTCCTCTAAAGAAAATCACTTCCCTGAACTTAAATACCTACTGAAGGGCCAGTGGAGCATATCTAATTCCATTGTGACCTCGTAGGAAGAAACAGCTTAACAGAGAAAGATCTAAAGTAAAGAGCAAGGATGTAAGACAACAGGAGAAAGTATGGAAAATGTTAAAAGTGGCAGATAGCATGGTACCTAAAACCCTCTATGGTATAAAATGGAATTAACTACTAGAACTAGCAAAACTAAAGGCCAGGTCCTTAGACGAGGAGGAACCTGGAGACACATACGCAATGAACAGAAGTCAAATCCTGATCAGAAATACTAAAAGGGAACACTATGCTGCTTAAACCGTGTGCCTTGAATAGAAAGCAAACCTCAATTAAAGGGTATAAACCAACATGTATTTCAAACGTGTAGGCTGGTTTCAGGTAGGAAACCTTGCTAAAGCCAGTACGAAAAGTAAAAAGCCTCAATTTTCACAGGAGTTACCTTGTATAAAATAAAGGATACAGAAATTAATCACACCTCAACCCCAGCCATTGAACACCTAAAAACAACAATGTAAGGTGAGTGCGCACTAAACTTTCATTAACCATTCCTTTTTACTTATGTACAATAAATAGCTTTTTTGAACTTACGTAAACCATTGGTTCTACTTCAAATCTATACAACAACAAAACAGCATAGTTACCATAAAGCAAACATTTCAAATTATACACCACAGGTTTTTATTCTGGGGGGAAAATGATCTCCCTTTTATTTACTATATGTACTAAATCTCATCACAAATATGTATCAATAATGGGATTAAGTCATCATTCCCAACCTTCCTTCAAATCTGCAGTAAATGTAGTATGAGCTTTTAACTGGTTCTGATTCAAAAAGCTAAGTTGGAAAGCTTAGTTGGTAATGGAAAAAAGAAAATAAAGCATGTTTTGGGTCAAGGTACAGAAGGCAGACTGATTTGGTGGTACAAGGCCTGGGGTGTAAGTGCACACACAGGAAGTGGGCTAGATCTTCTTCTCTGACAGCTCTCAGAAGTTGCATGAATGGTAAGTGTAAAGCGGTCTTGATCTCTCATGGATAAGATAGCATTCACTCTTTGAATTAGAAGCCCAAACTTAAAGTTAACAACTTAAAAGGAGTTTGTATCTTCTAAATATATTAAAGCACTTTGTTTTTCTTGGTAATAAGTCAGGTTGCTCATTAACATGCTGGACTGAACCAACCATTCTGAGCCATACATTTAAACCACATGGTCTTAGAAGCCAGTAACAGTAACAGCACCAGAAATCAAAAGTAACCTTTAAATGAAAGCAAGTGCAAGGAGAAAAAGACAAATTCCAAGTTCAACTCTAATATTCCCTATGTGTGGAAAAGAATCTGTAGCACTTGTTTATTTCTGGTTTTTTTTTTTTCCAAAAGACATCCCTAACAAGCCTCACTGTCAGAAGACAAAGTAGTTCCAAAAGACATTAAGTAGAATCAATTCAATTTGCACTCTACAGTTTAACAGAGAAAGACTCAGCTGGGGGTTCTAAAATGAAGATTTCTATAACGTACAATTTAAATAACTTGAAAAGACTCACCTGTAGGCTTAACTGAATAAAACCCAATGGCCTCTCCTTTCTTCCACAGAATCTTAGCATAATCAGTACTGCTATGACACAGGAATGGGATCTCATTTCTCTCCATTTCCTGTTTTCTATAAATAATGCGGTTCAGAACATACAGAACCACTCTCTCCCCAAGAGTGCTCACCTATAAAAAGAGGCAAACAACAGGCACAGCAGTTACCATATGCAGCCATCAGGGAAGGCTCCTCACCTTGCCCCTGCCCCCAGGCCTCACGGGGTATTCAGAGCACTCTCACTGCATTGGAAGCCATTTATATGACGTTTTGTTATCCCAGAGAGGAAATCAATCTTCCACACCATTTCCATAGACGTATCTTAGCATGGAATACTGCCTCTCAGAAAGTCTAATACAAGCAGAAACAGGTTCCCAGTGCACCCCTTACTCGCCCAGCACGTTCTTCATGCTGTGTCCTCTTCAGCCTTCAGAGGCCCAGAGCCAAAGTCTCACATAGCCCTAATCGCAGCCCCTCTATGTGCCCTGCTTCAACTCCTTCTACCCTTTTCCAGCCTCCATTTTTAAAAAAGAAAAAAGCTAGCATTATACTCTGCATTAGACTTCAAGAATAATTACCTCATTTGCGGAAATGCCATGATTACACCCTTGGGAAGGGCATCTGTCTCACTCTTTTCAAGTGAAATATTCATTTAACAGTCTCCTCTTTGCTGTAACTATAAGATCCCATCCCACTCACCCAAACACCCTCTGCTACAAGAAACCAGACAACCAAGGACAGTGACACCAAAAAAATCTAGTGAAATATGAGACTTGGGTAAGCCATAGAATAGAAACACAGCCTCACCTTTACTCATAGGGCCACACCGTCATAGGAACCCCACCAACACCTACAGCCTTCTGGCATCAGTTTTCCCCCATAGATATCTTTCATGCTAAAAGCAAGAGTTCTGTACATAAAGCCTTTTTTCTTCCAAATCCTGAACTGAAGGGAAAACAAGTTCACCTCGTGATTAGCTGAGTGGAGAAAGAAAGGGTTAACCGCATGAACACTACTGTTAAGTGCCCCGGCAGGGGATCTGCCATATCAAATAATATGGGCAATGACAGAGCGGACTCCACCAGTGGGCAAACCCATTCCTTCCCTGAACAGCTCTGACCAACATAAAATTCTCCCTCAGGCTGTGCTGAAAACTATTTCCCAAAGACTGTATTTTGATACTCTGTAGCCACACAGCCAACCAATATGTGTAGGCAGCAATAATTCTCTTCTACATTCCTTAACAAAGCTGAACAATGAAACAATGGAAGGCTGACCAAATAAAATTTAGAGAACTCTTTCCATTTCTCATCTCTTCTTTGGAAGGCATCAGATCCCTAATCTCTCTCTCCTTGTTTGCCACAGGACATTATAAACACTGAAGACACTGAAGTAATAGGACATCTCTGGAGAAAATTAATGTTTTCATAGTTTCATTTTATTCCTATTTAAATAAAGCTTTTAACTAAAGCCCAAGTCTTTTTCACATGGTGCTACTATTTCAGTTTGGTACTCATGGCAGACATACACAGCGAACTATCTTGGACCCTATATAGGTGCTATGGCACACATATCCTTATTTAATTCCATCATATTAAATCCTTCTGTTCCTCTTCACTCTGCCTTCCACAGATTATTCTTTCATTCAGTTCTGTGACATGCAAAATTGATAAGCTACCTGTCTATAGCTTCCTCTAAATGCTGATGGGGGTTGCGGGGAGAGACCAGGACAGAAAAGGGGACAAAGTTTTACAGTATGTGACTGAGGCCCTCCCTTCCATATAATTAAGCACTAGTTTATAGGCATAGGATTACAACTTTTGTTAACTCATTTAATTTTACTACAACTATGACACACTGAGAATAAGATTTATAGTAACAGTCACAGCTAAGGTCATGTGTTTAAGTTTATTATGTTTATTAAATGGTTATTTCTCAATTTTTCCTTACTGGCACAGATTTAACTAGACTAACAGTCTCCCTTCATTGATTTCCCTACATTTCAAGGAAGTTGTCACAAAGTAATTAAACTTAAGGAGACCTATTGAGGTGATTCCAAATAACCTTGTTTTGGCTCTGATACCCTCTCCTCACTGCAATCCACATCTGGGGATTTCACAGTTTCTTCGAGTGAGGAGAGGCTACACCGATTATCCTAAGATTTCTCCTTCTCTGTCCTTCAACCTTCTGGCCAAATGTCCAAATTTCTGTCACATTTAAATACCTCAGAATGTTTATCTTCCGGTCATGCACACTTCCCTCAGCTATCAGCTCTTCTTGCGAGCCAGTTACATTCTTCTATTGCTAATCCATTCTTCCCATCTGACAGCTTTATGCAGGATTTTTTGTTGTTGTTTCTTTAAGGTCTTGCTATGTAGTTTCATACACAGGATTTTAATGCCCCCTCCTTTTAATTTTGTGTTTGAAGTTCCTTATCAAGATATCTAGGTGTACATCCTCCCAGTCTTTGTGAGGTGGACCCACTGCTCTGGAATCTCAAGGCATATTCAGTAAAGAATGCAATACCTGGAAGGAACAATAAACGATACTAAGTATTACTATCCTTGTATGATTTCCTCCCTTTTAAGTTTGATCCTTTTTGAAGTTCCAAGCTCAAAAGGAAGAAATATGAGGGGCTGGGTATTTAGCTCAGTGGCAGAAGCACGTACCTGGTATGCACAAGGTTGTGAGTTCGATCCCCAGTACCAAAAAAAAAAAGGAAGAAATGTGAACACACCAGTAACCTGAAAGATCCTTACTTTCTTATGCTGGATTTCAAAGTTTCTAGAAATGCTTTCCTTGTTTCTTCTGACTGGCTCAAACTGCCCACTAAAGTGAACAGAAGCAGCTGATACTCTGAAGATCGGACAAGTTTTTATAGACTTGCCCTATTCTAGAAACCTCCTAAAGGAAGAAGAGTAGGATATGTATTCATATCTGTTAATTCTATTCCCCTCAGCAAAGTCTCTTCCTCACAGCACTAATTAACAAAGATCTCTGCATCTATTAAGCAATAGTAGTGCTTAGTATTCCCTATGAGAAGAAAACCTTGATGCATCTTGACCAAGCCAAGTGTCCTATTCCTCTAGTTTTATTACACTTTTCTACTTTGCCCTACCTATTCTAGTATTTACCATCTTGGTTTCTATAGATTTTTGTCCTCCTGTCCTGTCTACTCTCTAACCACAGCACAGATATACCTCTTGAGCTCTTATAACTCTAGTGTGCCAGTGTCCTTCTTGCAACACTAAGTCAGTTGGCTTCTGCTGTCTGAACCTGGTCACTGTCCTGTTTCAAACTTAATACCTCAGCCACGAGAGGAGGCGTGAGTAATTTAAACAAGGCTCTTGGTCCATCTTCTCCAGTGACATGGAAGCTCAGCATCCACACTATGTGAATTAGCCTTTCCTCCACCAAATAAGAAAATCAGAAGCTCAAATGGATAAAGGACACAGCTCAACCAACCCATCAGTGTTCTGTCTTTTTCACCGAATTCCTCAGATACCTTCAAGTCACATAAAATAGAGGAAACCCAACCTGAATTCTGGTTTCAACACAAGCCTAAAACTCCAGGGCCTTAATATAATACAATCATATTAAAATGGGGATGAGTTCGGTAACTTCACAGACTATCACTGTTTATAGGAAACCCTGAATTGTAAGAGCTTGTTACCTGCACAAGTCCTTCTCTAGCTGGAACAGATGTTTTCACAATATCATCAATAGCCCACCACTGATCAGCAAGGTAAAGAGCCACAGCTAAAATAGAATAAATGATCATTAACATATAAGGCTTAAGGCTAATGTGTACAGTATTATTTGCTAGATTTATATTGCTTCTCTTAAATTACTCATATCTTATAACACAATATGGTCCCATTTATACCATTTTTATTTTGTTTCACCCATTTGAAATTTGATTATAAGCAACAGAAAATTACATTTTTCAAGGATATGATGGTACAGGCCTGTAATCCCAGCACTTGGGAGGCTGAGACAGGAGGATCACTGTAAGTTCAAGGCCACCCTGAACTATATAGCGAGACATCTCAAAACAAATTACATTTTTATAAATTTATAATTTGAAATAAATTCTTAAAAAACTAAATTCTTTCCCACTGTCACCCTATCAGTAAGTTCCTAATAGTTTGGAGAAAAGCTCCTCAATTTACAAAAAAGAAGCAACAAAGAGACCTGTAAGTGAATCCTCAGGAGCAAAAAGAGCAAGAATTTTCTGGGTCTGCTCTCCACCATAAAGAGGTACAAAGCCTACATTTGATAGGCTAATAGGAATCTGAAATGACAACTGATAAAAAATTAGTTAAGGAAATACATAACATACTATAAACATGAACCAAACAAAATAAAAGATGCTAGAAGAAACTTTATTAAATTTTTCTTATGTCTATTTTTATTATACAACTTCAAGGTGATACTCTCTCTATTCCCTAAAATAAAAAATAAAATAAAATGGAATTCTACTTTTTAAAGAATTTTATTATCTTGTGGGATGCATATTTCAAAATATGTAATTATGCTCTGGCCATATGATAAAAACAAAAGCCATGATATCCATAAAGTCACTGAAAACCAAATATAGTTTATCACCTTTATTTGGACTACATGAGGGGGATATAGTCCACTTTTCTAATAAAAGAAGCCAGACAAGTACATTCATTTTTCCAACAAGATACAGGCAATAATTTTTCAGTTTTCACTGATCCAATGCATTCTCCAATCAGAGTCAAAATTATAAGTCAGACAGTAAGCCACTGGTGCTTCATTCAGGAGACATTACAAATCTTTTAGAGCCACATCATTTCCAGAAATCTGAGGGCTGTAGAGGTAAAGGAATTTGTCCACCTCTGAACACAGTGGAAGTCTAAAGTCACAAGGCATCAGGTTACTGACTTCTAGTTTTGACACTGTACTATTTTCAAAACAGAAAATAAAGATTAATGCCACAAAATGTAGTTTAGTGTTTGGCTCATTTTTCTAATTAAAAAGAAATTCCTGAGCTTCATATTCCAAATCGAAAATAAATTTAATTAATTCTGATATGGTAACCAGTCTTAGCAAAACTGGCAAGCTTCTTAAATATAACTTTAAGGACAAAAAGACAAACATTAGGCAATAACTTGTGGATTTTTTCTGTTTAGAAACTGCTCATTTTAAAACATTTTACTAGCCAGATCTCCAGAAATACTATGAAATAACCTCAAAAAACACAGCAGAATGCTTTACCGTAATATTGGGAAGAGGAAAACACTCTGGATTGTCAGGGTCTCCACTTCTTAAATCTGACATGTAATCTTCAGCAGAATTTTCCAATTCCTCATGACTGCAATTATCCAGCAAATCCACAGGAAATGCCATCTTCTTTAACAAGCAACATGGAACAACATGTTTCAGAATATAAAATGCCATCTTCCTTATACACACACAAAAGTTCTTCTGTAATATTGCCATATTTTATTCTGAGACTTTCCATTTCAAGGCAACTTGAACCTACTGATTTAACCATACTATATCAAAAAGAAAACTTTCTAGCATTATGCATTTGTATTAAAAACAGGTAATGAAAGCAGGGTGTGGTGGCGTATACCTGTAATACCAGCACTAGGGAGGCTGAGGCAAGAGTACTATCACAAGTTCAAGACCAGCCTGAGCTACAAAAGTGAGCTCATGGCTAGCTTGAACTGCAGAGTGAGACCATGTCTCAAAAAGACACACACACTCCAAAAGGTGTGCGGGGGGGGGGGGGGATTGAACACTTCCTCAAATAAAACAGAATCTGCCAAAAGAATGTATACAAACTAGAGAAAAACAAAAGTCGGGCCAGGGTTTTAGCTCAGTGGCATAAGAGCCTGCCTGGCATGCACTAGGTTGTGAGTTAGGTTGTGAGTTTGATCCCTGGTACAAAAAACGAAACAAAAAAAAACCTCCAGAAAAAAAAAGCCAATGGCCAACACTTTGAGCATCTCTTGTAATTGCAGAAGTCAAAGGTAACTTGTATTGGTCTCATGATGCCTCAAATTTAGTATTGAAATATTTGTTATGAGTCAGCCAGGCATGTGTCACATGCCTATAAACCCAGCACTTGGAAGGCTGAGGTAAAAGGATCAGTTTGAGACCAGCCTGCGCTACAAACTGAGCCCAAGGCCAGCCTAAACTGCATAGCAAGAACCTGTCTCAAAAAAAAGAGAAAAAAAAATTTGTTTTTCTTTTCTGAAGTATGTACACATTTTTGACACTGTATATTTATGCAGAACATATAAATATGTACATACACACAAAATATGCATATAAATAGGCCCCTACATACCGCAAGATAAAAGTAAATGGCAAAGTCAAGAGACCTTTCTAGAAAGATACAAATGTACACAACTGGGTTATAAGAACAGATGCACAAAAGCTACAAAGTCACTTTAAAAAAACTCAGCTTTTTTTTTTTACACATTATATTGTATACAGATAGACACCTTCCAGTCTACTTTTTGTAACTGATTCTGTGGAGGATCTTCCTCTCTCCTACTTTAGTGTACCATGCATTTCTTCCTGGTGCTGTCAAAGTACCCCATTATCTCCCAAACAAGGAGCAGGCACATGAGAATGCCTATCCCACCATATCTTAAAGTGTAATGTAAACGACATACAAGGTGATACGTTATTTTGTCTACTGGTGTTTCAAAGAGACTGAACTCAGGTGCTGCTATGAAGAACTCTGGTACTAAGTGCTGTTAAAGTTCTTTCTTTGATTTTGAACTGGGCAGTCTGTGACAATAAATTTCTCTCTATGATTAAATTATCCTGAGTTCTTTCTGTTGCTGCAACCCAAGAAGTCTGGTTAATGTACTATTGTGACCTCAATCCAAATTTTCACAGCAATTTAATAGGAAATTTGTGTAAACCAGACCCAAAGTTTTGATCCAGGACCTTACATAACTGTCCTTTTATCTTTATTATTTTTTAAAATCATTTTCTTCCAAACATATCATTGGGGGCAACAATGGCATATACATTATACACTGTATTTCCCAGTCATTCACCCAGAGCACAAGACATCTGCATCTAATTGTTTGAATACCAGTACAAATGTTTCTCTTCAGTGAAATAAGAGAATACAGAATAACTGTATTATTTTTTCATATATACATGTTGTTTCCTTCAGCTTCTCACATTGAGATAATACAATGTTTACAAATGTGTCTTATTTCACTAATATGCATGGTCTCAAGTTGTATCCATTTACCTATAAAAGTCTCCACTTTATCCTTCTTTATAGCTGAGCAGTACTCTATTATAGAAAAATATCACATCTTTTTTTATCCATTCCTCCAACAATGAGCATTTAGGTTGTTTCCAAGACCTGGCTATTACAAACTGTGCTGCCAAACATGGGTACACATATATCTCACTGTGATATGATGTTTTTAATTCTTTTGGGAAGATACCCAGAAGGGGGAACAGCTGAGTTGATGGAACCTCTAGTACTAGTTTCTTGAGGAATCTCTACACTGATTTCCACACTGATTACACCAGTCTGCATTCCCACCAACAGTGGAGATTCCTTTGTCCCCACTGCCCCTCCAGCATTTATTACTGCTTGATTTCTTGATAGTAGCCATTCTTCCTGGGTGAGGTGGAATCTCAGTGTTGGTTTAATTTGCCTCTCTCGAAAGAACAGTGATGTTGAACATTTTTTCACATTTGCTGTTTGTATTTCATCTGAGAAGTGCGTATTCATCTCAGATGCCCATTTTTTTTTAGTTCTTTATATGTTCTGTATAGCAATCCTTTGTCTGAGAAACAGCTGGGAAACATTTTTTCCTACATTGTAGGTTGTCTTCACTTTGTTGGTGGTTTCTCTTGCTGTGTAAGTTTTTCAACAGGATGACATCCCAGTGGTTCATTCTTTGTGACAGTTCCTGCCTAATCCTAAATCAGTTTTGTGCATAAAGTCTTTGCCTACACCAGTGTCTTCAAGAGTTTTACCTACTCTATCTTCTGGCAGATTCAATATTTCTGTTTTAATATTGAGATCTTTGATCCATCTCAATTTTCACTTAGTGCATGGTGAAAGATATGGGTCCAATTTTAACCTATGGCATGTGCAGAGTCAGTTTTTCCGGCACCATTTATTAAGGACGCTTTCTTCCAGTGAATGTGTTTGGCAACTTTGTCAAATGTAAGATGGCTTAGTGTGTCTGGAGTTGTATCTGCATCTTCTAATCTGGTCCTGATCTTTGGTTCTTTTCTTTTTTCCAAATACCACACTGTTTTTATCACAGTAGCTTTATAGTATAATTACAAGTCAGGGATTGTGATGCTGCCTATTTTATCTTTATTTCCCAGCATTGCCTTTGCTATTCCAGGCCTCTGTGGTTCCAAATTAATTTTAAGATTGTTTTCTCCAATTCTGTGAGACACGCTACTGGAATTTTAATTGGGATCACACTGAATCTGTACAACAGTTTTGGAAGTATGGCCATTTTCACTAGATTGGTTCTTCTTACCAAAGAGAATGAGATAGCTCTCCATTTTCTAATATCCTCTTCAATCTCCTTTATCACAGTACTGTAGTTTTCAAAGTAGAGGTCTTCTACATCTTTTGTTAGATTGATTCCTAGGCATTTCATTTTGTGGATGCTACTGTAAAAGATAATGTTCCCTCTGATTTCTCTCGGAGTTTGTTATCCACGTAAAGGGTATTGATTTCTGAGTGTTGACTTTGTAATCAACTATGTTACTGAATTTGCTTATTAAATCTAGTAGTCTTTTGGTGGTTTTCCATGTAAAATATGTCATCTACAAATAACAATTTAACTTCTACCTTTCTTATCTTTATTCCTTTTATTTCTTTCTCTTGTCTAATTGCTCTAAAGTTTCCAGGACTACGTTGAATAAGAGTAGAGACAGTGGATATCTTTGTCTTGCTCCTGATTTCAGAGAGAAAGCTTTCAGATTTTGTCCATTTAGTATGATGTGGGCATTTGGTTTGTTATAGATGGCTTTTATTAGACTGAGATAAATACCATCTACTCCAATTTTCTGTAGGGCTTTTATCATGAATAGCTGGACTGTGTCAAAAGCTTTTTCTCCATCTATGGAAATGATCATATGATTTTTGTCCTTGGCTCTGTTAATATGGTGTATTGCATTTATGGACTTACATATGTTGAACCATCTCTTCATCCCTGGGATGAATCCCACTTGATCACAGTGTACAATTTTCTTGACAATTTGCTGCAGACTGTTTGCCAGTTTATTAAGGATTTTTGCATCAATGTTCATTAGAAAGACTGGCCTATAATTCTCTTTCTTAGTTGGGTCTTTCTCTGTTTTGGAATCAGGGTAATGCTTGCTTCCAGGGATGAATTTGGGAGTATTGCTTCCCTTTCAATTTCATTAAAGAATCTGAGAAGAGTGGTGTTAGATCTTCTCTAAATTGCTTGTAGAATTCAGCAGTGAACAGGTGAAGGCCTAGGCATTTCTTTGTCGACAGGTTTTTTAGTTACATGTTCAATTCCATTTATTGACATTGGGTTATTTAGGACTTTTATATCTTCTTGATTCAGCCTCAGTATCTAAGAATCTAGGAATCTGTCCATTTCCTCTGTACTTTCCATCTTATTAGAATATCTAAGTTTTCAAAGTAGATATAGATAATTTCCTGGATTTCTGCAGGGTCTGTTGTGATTGCACCCTTTTTATTCTTAACTGTGTGAATGAGTCTTTTCTTTCCATTTTTTGATAAGGTTGGATAAGGGTTTATCCATTTTATTTAATCTTTTGAAGAACCAATCTTAGATTTTTTGATTCTTTGTATTGTTTTTTTTGGGTCTCCAGTGTATTAATTTCTGCTCTAATCTTTACAATTTCTCCCTTGTATAAGCTTTTGGCTTAGCCTGTTCTTCTTTTTCTAAAAGTTTAAGATTCAACATTAAGCTGTTTATATGCGCTTGCTCTGTTTTCCTGATGTGAGTATTTACTGCTATAAATTTCCCTCTCAAGACTGCTTTCATTGTGTCCCACATATTCCAGTATGTTGCATTCAGCTGTAAAAACTATCTAATTTCTTCTTGAGTTTCATCTCTGACCCCTGGTTGCTCAGTAGGGTGCTATTTAATTTTCACGTGTTTTTCAAGTTCTTATTGGTTTCCTCTGGCATGGATTTCCAATTTCATTGCATTGTGGTCTGATAGTATGCATGGGATAATTTCAATTCCTTTGCAGTTACGTAAGCACATTCTGTGAGCCAGTATACGCTCTATTTTCGAGAACATCCCATGTGCAGCAGAGAAGAATGTGTATTCCGATGTTGTAAGGTGGAACACTCTATAGACATCTACTAAGTCCATGTGTTCCAAAGTTTGGTTTAGTTCTGTTATTTCGTTATTGATTTTTTATCTAGCTGATCTGTCTTTTGTAACAGTAGGGTATTGAAGTCTCCCAATACAATTCTATGAGGGCTACTTGATTTTTCATGTCTATCAGTGATTGTTTTACATACTTGAGTGCACTGGTAGCATATGTATTTATGATTGTATAACCATTGTTTTAAAAAATGTTTTGTTGGGCTGGGGATTTAGCTCAGTGGCATTAAGTATCTGCCTGCCAATCACGAGGTCATGAGTTCAATCCCAGGTACCAAAAAAAAAAAAAAAGTTTTCTTTTATTGGTGCTTGTCAGCAGTATAAAATAAATACACTCACCATAGAGTTGGTACCTGTGTATAACACATCTTATTCTTTTCTATCCTCTCCCTCTCCCATCCTTAATTTTGCCCCCCCATCTCTTTATGCTACGGTATATTTATGATAGATGGAAATAACAATGGTAGTAGACTCTAGAATGAAAATCCTACAAATAAGATTATTCATTTGCCTTCATTCAAGTCTAACCTAGGTGGATAATTTAAACCATGAAAGCATCTTTTTTAAGCAGAAAGCAGGCACATGCACAGCATTCGAAAATACTGCTTCAAAAACTGCCAGTGAGCTAAAGCTGTAGCCCACTAGTGACCATTTAAATAAAGTGGCAACTGAAAGTGTTTTCCTGAACATTGATGAAAATGTATAGAATAGTGTTTAAGCAATAGTACCTGCATTTTTAAAAATCATAACTTACAGTGTGAAGGGGGGAAAAATTCTTATACCATACATCATTATTTGGGTTCACTATCAAAGTGTCTTTCTGGTACTACAGTAGTTTCCTATTCCAAGGCTTCAGTACAAAAAATGTTTCATTCATCTGGTGATCTCCCATGGCATCTAAGTCAGGCTTGGCACCGGTAGATGTTTTCTAAGGTTAGAAATTTAATGAACCTGAATAACTTTCCAGTGAGTGGTAGATTAGACAATAGATTTGATGGAAGCCAGGGTAGTGCTGCACCTGTCAACCATGGGGATAGGCCACTGTACCTGGCAAGCAACATCCCGAGAGCTACACCCATCGCAACAAGGCAAAAGTCAGGGTTCTGACCCACTACAGTGCTGACACAGACAGCTCTTTTTGCCTAATGGCTACTGTTTCTAAGGTGTGTTTTTGCAGTCTTTCACCATTCTGACAGGGTTTCACTGAAGAAAATGGAATATCTCACATAGCAGGTGGGGCACACTAATCAGGTCAGAGACTACCTAGAAATCCACTAGCTAGTTAGTGAAAAGCACTGATCAAGAGCCACGATCAATGCTTTTGGAAGGGAACAGGTAAGAACAAGGCAGAAGAATGCAGATGCCGAAGTCTACTTGTAGTGAGGATGACAGTGCTAAGCTAGCAGGTGTGTGCTGATCAGAGTTCACTGCTTTCTGCCCGAGTATACCTTGTCTTAGCAGTGAGGAGGGCTGGACCTGCAGACAGCCTTTGCTGTGGCAAGGCTGAGGGGAGGCTAGAAACTCAGATATGTCAGCGGAGAATTTCTTTTCTGGTTTTTCTTTTTTCTTTACTTCCTGAGGCCAAGTATTTTAACTGATTGTAAATAGCTTTCAGACTTATTCTGTATTTTAGTACCTATTTAGACAGGGTGTTATACAGTTAATATTAGCAGACATTGTAACTAAAGTTCTTGCTGAGAATCAAATTTAACCATTCCCCAGATAAATGATATATGTACATTAATTCATATTCTGAAGCAATCAGAAATTCATAAACTGTCTTTCTTTTTATATATTTGAGGCTACATTGTTACGCACCTATAAGTTTGTGATGACTGTCTCTTCTTCGTAAGTTATTCCAGTTCTAGGATATAGATCAGCAATACAGCACCTGCCTGGCAAGCGTAAGGTCTCGAGTTCGATTTCCACTTCCTGGAACCAAAAAAAAAAAGTTATTCCAAGTTTTAAATAAGGTGTGGCAGACACCTGTAAAACTAGCACTCAGGAAGCTTATGAAGCAGGAGAATCACTGTAAGTTCAAGGCCAGCCTGGGCTACAAACTGAGATCAAGGCCAGCCTGAATTATATAGTGAAATCCTGCCTCAAAAAGACCAAAATAAATAAATAAATAAGTTTGTGGGTTTTATTTTCTTTATGATCACTTTCCCTTACTGTTTAATTTTGTGATGCCATGCAGCTGTGGTGCTTCCTTTTGATTCACGGCTCTTTGGTATAACCTACCTGATCATTTTCAGCTGGCCCACATCCTCACGTTTTAAGTACAATAGCTGCCAGGAGTAAATGTGGAGGTATGTAAATTATATCTCATATACATGAATATCTGTGAAGGCAAAAAACTACACCAAAAAAGCCTGTAATTCACTTCACCTTTTCATGAATATTTTATGGTTAACTTTGAGTATTATGGGGAAACACACAAAAGGCTTTCCCACTACAGTCAAAACAACAACAAAAAACCAAGGACTCCACTACTATATAACATTCTGTAGGAAATGGGCACTTTTATTTTATTTTATTTTATTTTATTTTATTTTATTTTATTTTATTTTACAGACAAAAAAGGAAAAAACAATTTCAAAACCTAACAGGGGGTAACAATAGTATATACATTACAGAATACACTCCAGAAGTAAAATAAGTTGATTATCGTAAAAAAGTATGAAAGGTCAAGAGACTGAAAAATCTAACAAAAATACGAGATAAACACATAAGATATATGTGTGTGTGTATATATATATATATACACACACACATATATATGTATCAATTCATATATAGCTAATACATTTTTCCCAATTTTGAAGCTATGAAAAGAAACTTTTTCCATAATGTGAAACTGAAATCTTGGTCTTAAAGACTATAAATTTTAATATATATTAAGTTGAAGACTAATTTTATATAAATATGTATTTTTCAGTCAAATTTGATTTTTAAAATCAAAATGTAGAAACAGAACATATGGGCTGGGGATTTAGCTCAGTGGCTTAAGTGCCTACCTGGCAAGCGCAAGGTTATGAGTTCGATCTCAGGTACCAAAAAAAAAAAAAAAGAAACAGAACATATAAACTGAGTCCAGCTATTACTAAATGCAAGTCTAAATTTTCTCTCTTAGAGAAAGCAAGAAAAACTTGTGAAACTATTTGAGAGCACTACCAAAGGATTTCCAGGATTTTTTTTGGGGGGGGGGTCTTTTTGACACAGTCTCACTGTGTAGTTCAGGCTGGTCTTGAACCTATTTTGTAGCCTAGGCTGGCCTCGAACTTGATCCTCAGCCTCCCAAGTGCTGGAATTATAAGCATATACTGCCACAAACTTTTTAAAAGGGGAAATATACATGAATTTCAAGAGATCAATCAGGAACTTAAGTAAATAAGATACTGTAATTAGAAAATGATCACAAAATAAATTAGTAGCTCTAAAGAAGTTTATAAGCTTGGTTAAGTCCTTGTATTTCAAACACAGATTCAACATGGGAAAAAAATTAAGAAAATACTCTATATTCCACAGTTAGATCTTTTTTTCCCCTGTCTAGGGATTCAACTCATGGCCTTCAAGTTGAGCTAGATCCTAGCCCTTTATCTTTTATTTCACGACTGGGTTGTTATAAAGATACCAAACAACCCAAGCTGGGGTTCAACTTGCCATCCTCTTGCCTTCCAGAGTGCTAGGATAACAAGCAAGCGCAACCATACATGGCTCACAGATTCTACAGATTAAAATTTTACATAAAACTATAAACACAGGACAAGTGGTCAACAGTGGATCCTAGAACAACAGGACAATAGGAGAATGTCATATAAACAAATCCAAATATATAAATATTTTTATCAAAGATTGAAAGTCCATTAAAATATTAAGACACATTTAATATACCATAAAATTGGCTGATTAAAGTTCAAGGATCAAATATCACAGAATTCCCTTTAGTTCAATTTAAAAGATTCACTTGAAAAAAAAAAAAAGATTCACCTGAGTATTATCTCCCAAAACAAACAATGTACAAAACATTTAAAAATTTCATTTGTTAAACCAAAAAAACCAAGCATGGTGATGCATGCCTGTAATTCCAACCCAAAGGATGACTGCCAAGTTCAAGGTCAGCCTGGGTTACATAGCAGCCAGCCTGAACTATATAGAGAGGTTGTGTCTCAAAAAACGAACAAACAAAAAAACTTTAAGAAGTGTAACTGTAATATAAATTAAAATTAAAAGAGTAGTGCCAAAAACTTGATATATAAAAATGTACCTCATTACAATCACAGAATGACAATCTATAAAGAATGCAAAATGGCATTATAAGAGCCTCATCAAAGAGCAAATTTATAGCATTTTTTTTTCTTTTTCATCTACTGTTACTGTGATACTATGGTTCTTTACAAGTTTTAAATTCTAATGTCACATTTATAAATTACTAAATAAAATTTCTAAATAAAGTATTTTCTTTAAATTTCATTAATGATCAGTAGACAAACTAGTTTTTCTGAGTGATGTAACACTGAATCCAAAATCTTTCAGGGAAGCCCGCAGTCTCAGAGATCTTATAGCTGCCCACTCCAATGCTGCTCTTAAGTCAGGCTGAGACCCACTGTGCTGCTATCCACTAATTCTTCATTCCAGTGCAGCCCAAACTTAGTAATGTACATCTACCTCAAGGTTTTTCTGTGTGCCACAGCCCTACATCACTAATATTTTTGTCAATTTGCTTCTTTCAAATATCCACACACACACATACAGCCTCATCTCATTTCTGCCCTTTTAAAAACTGGAAGTTTTTTGCTTGTTTGTTTTGTTTTGTTGTCTTTTGAAACAGGGTCTTGCTATGTAGTTCAGGCTGTCCTCGAACTCACTGTGTATCCCGGGCTGGTCTCAAACTTGTAATCTTTCTGCCTCAGTCTCCCAAGTGATGGAATTACTAATGTGCACCAGCAAACCTGGCTTAAAAACTGTTAAAACATAACAAGTTGTATCATTTTTATCATTCTTAAAGATATAATTCAGTGACAGTAAGTACATTCACAATATCCATTTACAAAATTTAGTTCCCAAATAGAAAATCTATACTCATTAAAATGATAACTTTCCATTCATCCCTCTCCTCAGTCCCTGGTGATTTGTCTTTCTGTCTCTAGAATTTTAACTATTCTAAGAGCCAAGTGAAATTAATACAGCTAACCATCTTTTTGAGTCTGCTTATTCCGCTCTGCGTGATGGTCAAAGGTTCTTGACCTGGGATTGTATTAGAATCTCTACTCGTGTTTTTGTTTTTTTTTTTTTTTTTTTTTAAGAACATTTCGTTCACCTGAACTATTAAGACCTAAACTACCAATTTCTATTAGACAGATTATGTATTTTCCTAACAATAAAATTTCTATTATTATTTAAATGTTCACATGAGAGTTTGATCCCAGTACCAAAAATAAATAAATAAATAAATAAATAAATAAATATTCATGAGTCTGACCTAAAAGCACCTAACTCACTATCAGATATTAGTGTAGGAGAAAATGCAATTTGCACTTGAGGGACTGCTCTCACAAAGCCTCCTACCAAGGCCAGTGGAAGGCAACTGCAATGTGAAACAGGACTCCTTACCCTTTGTGCCTAAAACTTTCCAACAGAAAAATATTTTTTTATTGTTAGTCGAAGGTTATTTTTTAATATACAAAAACGTTATTCAAATGCAAAACAATCTTGTTTCCATGAGACTACTTGAGTATCTTCAAATCTGCACACAAAAGAGAACCAGAAAAAAACAGAAGCTGTGATTTCTAAATAGTTTAAAAACAACTATAATAGCCAGGCATGAAAGAACATGCCTGTAATTCTAGTGCTACATAGAGGCCCAGGCAGGAGGCTCATCAGGAGTTCAAGGCCAGCCTGAGCTACAGTCTGCTCAAGGCCAGTCTGAACTACAAGCAAGACCCTGTCTCAACGTAATATAACATATGACACCAAACAAAACAAAATAAAATAAAAATAAATAGGTCCAGAAATATGGCATAGTAGCTGCCTGGCAAGCATGTAATCCTGAGTTTAATCATCAAAACCAAAAAACTAACTAAATAAATAAATAAATACACTATTCATCATCATTCTTAGTATGAAAAAAATTGTAAATTATTTCCCTAATTCTAGAAGCCTACACACACACACCAACTTGTCTTTAATTAAATTCCTTACTTTGCTACAGTCATTCTGAATGCTAATTTTCATTAATTTTAAATGATTAGCAGTAGCAAGTAACATTTACTGAAGTGTTCACATGCCAGGTTTTGACATATGACAAGCATTTCTATTAGTCCTATTTAATCAGTCAAGCAACAAAGCTTTGGGGTTTAAGAGACCTGAGCACATCACACCACTAGCAGAGCCAGAAGAACTGAACCCAGGCAATCAGCTGTACCTTCCAATGTAATTATTTTTATTCCATATGCAAAATCAAGTATCACTGGATTATGTTGTGGTCACACAAAATTTATGTTTGTAACATAACCTATTCTTAGTTTATTCCCATATTGTACCAGAAAGAGCACTGAAACTGGATTTCTGTGCCCCTGGTTCCTAGGTCAGTTCCACCCTTTGCTAACTTTCTGACCAGAGGCAAGTACTGCACTTCCCCTCTTCAGGCTTGGGTGTGCCCGCTGGTAACGTGATTCAGTCAGACAGGATAATCCAACCTTTTCACCTCTAAATGCTTCCCATGAGTTTTTCAAAATCCTGCTGAATCTAAGGCTACATAACTACTAGTGTTATGATGGTTCTGCTTCAGTGTAAAGAGGCAAGTGAAGGGGTAAGATATAGGTTAAGAAAAGCCTTCAATTCTTTCTCTTTTTTTTTTGTTTTTAAGCTTCTGCTCTATGTTATATAAGTGTAAAGCTGTCAGATCAAATTTTGTCAAGCACTTTACACTCTGCCCATGAGAGAAACCAAAAGGCCTAACTAGATTCTACATGACTGAGAAAGCTTAATGTAGCCTTAGCCAAATCATCAAAATATTGTCACAGAATGGAATGAAGTGTAAAAAATGTCCAAATTAATTTATGAGTTAAGTAAACAGTAAGCTCATTAATTCTGGCTAACCTACATAACAAAACAAGATAACACTTACATAAGAGCTTGAAGAAACCCAATAAACATAATTTTTAAAAAACAGCTTGACAAAAAAAAAAAAAATTAAAAAAAAAAAAAGGGCTGAGGATTTAGCTCAGTGGCACAAGAGCCTGCCTGGCAAGCTCGAGGTCGTGAGCTCATTCCCTGTATTGCAAAAAAATAAAAATAAAAATAAATTTTAAAAAACCAGCTTGACAATATCCATCTTTTAATAATTTCACTTCTTTTCCCTCAGGGAATTACACAGCTATTTGAAAGAATAAATATGCTATTAAGAAAAATTTGAAAATGAAGTTGGAAAACAAATTTCTATCACTGTGATTTGTCCTATTTATTGTTGATTACTGGTTGTCAACTCTACTCTAAAAAGAGGGGAACATGTTTACATGTTCAGTTCCTAAGTTACTCCAGGCTTCTCATAGGTTACTGCAATTGTTTGGGTGCATTAGAGGGAAGAGAAGATTCCAAAATTGGAAGAATTTTCAGAGAAACATAATTATCTCAACCTACCCAAGTTACAAGTCTACTTCTCAGGACTGCTGCTGCAACGGGGAGAACAAGTTAGGTGTCCAGGCAATATAACCAGCAATACTTTCAATCAATCCTTTCTACAGAAAGCCTGCTTCAAACCTCTAATTTTTCTCTCAATTCTTCCCTTCTTTTTCTTGATACCATCATTTCCTTCCCTAACATAGGCCCCATTACATCAGCTCAACTGATCTCTATCTTAGTGCTTACCTGTTACTCTGCTAGCCCTCCTGCCCCACACAAGGCCCTAAATCCTAGGTTCATCCAACTACTACTCAGCTCCACTCTAAGAGCTGAGATGCTGACAAAAACTAAATGACTCAATAGACTACAACTATCCAAATCTCTGATGGCCTGAACGCTGCTTGGCAATCTCTTTTCAGCCTCTGTCAAAGAAGAAAGATTTAACTACATATGGTAATTAGCTAAGGACTGCCTAAAGTTTGTAGGCAGTGGACAGGAAGATAAGCACTATTCATACCTGTTGTCTCTTAAAGTAGGAAGCAAACCCATGTTTTAACACTCACTAACCCAATAGTGGTCTGTGCACCAGGCTCTATTATAAACACTTCAGCTGCATTTCCTGAGCTCACCGATATTGCAAACCCATGAGGTGGGCTCTTTAATTTTTTCCACAGATGAAGAAACCAAGAAATAAAGCAGTTGGATAACTTGTTCTAGGCATACAGCTAGTAAGCAACAGAGTAAGCATTTGATTCTGATGCCTGCTCTCTCAATTACAACAGTGTGGCTAGAAGTATGGTATCTTAGGAGGAGAGGGCTCAACACTGCATACTATTTACAAAAAGGGAATGTTGAGAGTATTTTTTCTTACAGGAGGTTTAATTCAGTCTTTATGTCCAGGAGAATACTCCCAGATAAGAGTTCATCCAAACACAAAGGTACCAGGCAGGTGGTCTGCTACTGAGTTTCAAAAACAAACTCAGATGACCTAAGGCTCTGCATGTGTGAAGGTCATGTAAGATGCTAAGTCCTGGACCCGGGAATGTGTTCAAGCCAAATGGATGAGATTTCCAGCTGTGTAACAATGGGCAGATTACGTGAACATCCAGAACACATGCAGAGGGAAAAAAAAAATCTAAGAGTTAAGGAACACTCTGTGACTAACTGCTAAATATATATTAAAATGTTTGCATTTGTGCTAGGTATAGCATCATATGCCTGTAGTCTCAGCTACTCAGAAGGCTGAGTCAGAAGGATCTCTTCAGCAGAATTTGAACCTATCCTGGGCAACAAAGCAAGATTCTATCTAAACAAAACCAAAAACAAACCTGTATGAAAAAACAGAAAAATGGTTGGGCATGCCTGTAACCTCAACACTTAGGAAACTAAAGTTAAAGGAGCACCACAAGTTTGAGGCCAGTTTGGGATATATAATGAGTTCAAGGTCAAGCTGAACTACATAGGGAGATATTTTTAAAGAAAAATCAGAGGCAACGCATAATCAATATAGCCCATCGCTCACAAGAGCTAATGCTGTTTTGTTTTGTTTGTTGAGACAAGTGTATTACTATGTAGTTCAGGCTGGTCCTGAACTCACTTTGTAGCCCAGGATGGCCTCCTACATGCAGCAATCCTCCTGCCTCCGCCTTCCAAGCACTGGAATTATAGGTATATGCCACCATACCTGGCCAATATTCTTACAGGGGGAAAAAGAATAATTCTTTTTAAAAGCCAAAACATATGCAAAAGATATAATAGCTAATTCACGGAACAGGATAAAAAAAAACATCAAATGTTTTCAATACCTGTGTCTGTAAAATCAGCCTGTATATATTTTTTAAATAATTTATGCTGGATATGGTCATACACACCTATAATGCAAGCACACTGGGAGGTTAAGGAGATAGGATCAAAAGTTCAAGCCCAGCCTCAGCAATTTAGTGATTTAACAAGACCCTGTCTCAAAGTGAAAAAGAAAATATGTTGGGGACATAGCTCAGTGCAAAGGCCCCAGGTTCAATCCCTAGTACCACAAAAAATTTCATTTATGGATAATATTGATGTATGCTTATACAGCAAAGTCTGGAAAGACACACAAGGACAGTACTTGTTAACAGCAACTGTGCCTCATGAAGGATGGGGAAGGAGCCCAGTGGAGAAAACACAGGCGGGAAAGTGAGCTCCAGCCTGAGCACCTTTCTCCAGCAGCTGGCTTCACACAGCAGGCTCCCAGGGATGCACTACATAGGCAAAGTACAGGTGACATGACTGCATCTGACCTCTGAGAAAGGCAAACCACCTTGGTGCAGAAAAGTAGGGTTCCTAAGACTAAAATGATAGTCATAGACAAAGTCTTAAAAGGTGCTCAACAATCAGAAAGCAAAATAAACAGTACATAACAACAAGGAAGATAAAAATAAAACCTTATCTTGCTACCTATACAGTAAAATCAGGATATAGAGAATGCTTCTTCATCCTTCAGATTTGCAGAAGTCTAACTATAAATTAATAGATAATCTAAAAAACAAAAAGAAATGAATGGATTTTGAGTCAAAACTTCCACGTGACCCTGATACATACTGTGCCACACAGTAAAGAAATCCATACATCTGCCTCTAGGACACACAACAGTAGTACCTCATGGCCCAGGTTAATGAGCATTATTTAATAATCTCAAAGTAGCAATTCACAAAGCTCAAGAAAAAAATAATAAATAAGAACTACTTATAGGATACATCATAAAAACTTCATTTCAACATTAACCAATTTTTCTAAAATTCTTTACTTTATACTTGGCTTCTTCACCAAATACTATATCAAACTACACAGGTCTTTATTAAAATTAATAGGAAGCAAGCATGGTGGTAAATGTCTATAATCTTAGTATTCTGGAAGGAAAGGAGAATCCCAAATTTAAGCCCAGTCAGTGCAACTTAGTGACTTACAAAGACCCTGATTCAGAATTTACCAAGAAGAGAGGGGCTGCAGATCTAGCTCAGTGCCAAGGCCCTGGGTTCAATTCCAACACATACATAAATAAATCAGTGAGTGTTTAGCATAATCCTCACCACTACAGTTATAGTATTTTAAGACACAGGTTCATGCCAGGCATGATGATCCTATTACCGTAGCAGTCTGGGAGGCTAAGGCTAGAGGACTGTAAATTCGAGGCCAGCCTGGGCAATTTGGCATTTTGGTGGTGCACAGCTGTAATCCCTAAAGCACTGAGGCATGAGGATCACCTGGGTTTGAGGCCAGCCTGGGACACGTAGTTCAAAGCCAGGCTGTACTACACAGTGAGACAGCCTCCAAAAACCTAAATAAATATTTAAGTCTCAGAATAAGATCATGAAGTATACCTGAGGCCAATCTAAATTTACATGCATGAACTGCATAGCAAGACCCTATCTAAAAAAAAAAAAACCCTTAAGGTTACTGATAACATTTCAACTCCCAAATTCAACTGGTTATTTTCCTTCTCACTCTTCTTGACTATGTGGCAGACCAGACCCAGCTGACTATGTCCTGCCATCTAAAAGTTTCTCTTGTTCCTGGACACCCAGGTTAATACTCTCTCCCAATTCTTCTTTCTATCCACAAATTTCAGAGAATTAACTCTCTCTTCTGCAAAGCCCATCAATTCATGCAATCCACTAAACTGATGTGTTCCCAATTTGTATTTTCAAAACCTCCATGTATGCAGACATAAAGGAACCTTTCACATTTTAATTCACAATATTTAGGATAGTTTTGTTAGGAATGTTATCTTGTCTAGTGGCTATATGAACCAACTATATCCACCAGTAGCTTCCAAATCTGTACTTCTGCCTAGATCTCTCCAGGTCATTCATACATTTGTAACAGCCCATGTCAATTTGACGTATCCTTGTCTCTACCTGGATTCTCCCCAGGATTCCAAAGCTCAAACAAATCCAAAGTTAACTTTTCTCCCTCTCCAAGTCCACTTCTTCCTCTTCTTTTCTTAAGTTAATGAAGCAACCCCAGTGGAAACTGCATGCCAAAACCTGTTGGAAGCACCTTACACTCAATGATTCCTTTCCCTTAGGGTCAAAACCATTTATCATCATTACAAACAGAATTTGGCTGCACTATTATTAAACACGTTTGTCACCTGGCAGGCAGTGAATTGTATATGTTATTGTGATCCCAAATACTGTGTGCAGTCACCCAAGTATTGTAATCCTCTTTCTAATTTTCCTCACAATCCATAAAGTTTTATTTGTGCTGGCCCTGAAGCAAGGCCAGCAGATCGCTGTAGCTGCTGGTCTCAAACAGGAGCCTAAAGAGAATTCTTTCTGTGGTCTGTTGGCCATTTCAGAACTTTGGAAATGGAATGGTCAACTCATCAGAAAGAAATAGCAGGTGAGTGTGGCGGACTTTAGGGGGCCTGCAGGGGAGAGACCCTGGCACCTTGGGACCTGCACTGTGTGGTTGACTCGGGCTGCCTGGAGAACAAGGAGCTCCTTCCCTCTCTGGGGGGTGGCTGAGAGTGTGGCAGACTTTCGACAGCCCGAAGGAGAGAGACCCTGGCACATCGGGACCTGCGCCGTGTGGTTGACTTGGGGTGCCAGGAGAACAAGGAGCTCCTCCCCTCTCTGGGGGGCGGCTGTGAGTGTGGCAGACTTTTGGC
>PVJX010010700.1:0-56010 GCA_004027295.1 Dolichotis patagonum
GTGGAACAGAACTGTTAACAGACTTACTGTTTGAATGTCTACTTTACATGTTTTAACTTTATAATTTGAACAACTGTTTCCAAGAAGTCAGTAAGTAATTTGTCAAGCAATAATCTCTTAGGGGTTTTTTGTTGTTGTTCTTTTCCTTTTTTCCCTGGAATTCTGTATTGTTGCTACCCTTTATTCTGTTTTTTTTTCTTTCTTCTCATTAAATAAAATTTAAAAAAAAAGAAAAATTAGAAAAGAGAACATGATCTCAGTTCATTGCATGATTTGTGAGATCCTTTCAGCTGCATGAAAATAGGTCATATTAGCAAAACTTTCAGCAGAAAATTCTTCCAACCCAAGGGAGAACGAGCTATTAGATATGCTTGAAATGGTTGGGATAAAGGCCACAAGAAAGGGTGAGGATGAGAAAGGCAAGTGATCAACTGTATTTGTTTATTAAACTCAGGCTGATTATTACAAATATTAACTAAGTCTACAGGCAGAAAAACAACCACCAAAGACACAGCATACCATACTCAAAGAGCATTCTTATTTAAGCCAATAGACTTGTTTGCTGGCATAAATGCAATGATATAAAAGCAATCCATAACTTGCCTACATATTTATAGACCTAAACTACTTCCCCATTATTAGTGATTGTATCTCAGACCACAGTCTAACTCAAAGTGTTGTGGATGACTAAGAGACAAAATGGAGGTCCTGTTCATTAATCTTTGGATTGTGTGGTATCAACCTGTGCTTGATTATTGACAGTAACATGCATGAGAACCACAAAGAATTAACTGAGGCCTTGGGAAAGTCAATAAATCTATTCATTATACTAGTGTGCTGGTGTGGTGTGGATTGGGATATTGTAAGATAATAAAACAACAGACCCCAGAATCTCAATTTTTTAATCCAATGAGAGTATTTTCTAGTCAGGTAGATGCATTTGGAGGAAGGAGGAAGAATCCACTGAGTCTGATCTCCCTTTATCTAAAGGACATAGAAAGAACACAAGATCTTGCACAGGAGGTTTTTATGGGCCTGACTGAGAAATGAGGAAGGGACACATTTTTTGTCTCACCCAGAACTCAGTCACAAGTCTCCATCTAACACAAAAGAAGAGTGGGAAATGTAGCTAACAATATACCTGCAAAACCAGAGTAGCATAGACTCTAGCGAGCATTAACTGTCCTTGTTACTAGCCTAATATTCCATAATCAAACTTCAGCAATGTTGTAAAATTGCTTCTTAGCAGTAAATACTTTGCAAAAGCTTTTGCTTTTATTCCTATTTCAAGTCAAAATAATTACTTTAGCTAGTTGATTGAGACTGACTTCCTTCTTTCTCCAAAAGTTGTACAGTCATGACCTGTGCGCCTGTGAAGACTGAATAAAGGATACGCGTTAGTCAGGCAGGGTGGTGCATGCCCAGAATCTCTGCATTCAGCAGTAAGAGGATGGCAAGTTCAAGCCCAGCCAGCCTGGGAAATTTAGTGACTTAGTGAGATCCTCTCTCAAAAAAAATTATTTTAAGGGATAAAGATATAACTCAGTGCAAAGGCTGGATCCAATTTCTAGAGAGAGAGAGAGAGAGGCAGAGACAGATCCTACTAGGAAACTACACACAAAGGAAGTGCTCACATGAGGGGAAGCTGGCACTGGCACGTGGGACCAATCTGCTTCTGCCTCATTCTTGCCCTTCACCCATCCTAGAAATGTAGGAATAGACTCAACTTGCCCCAAATCTTTATGGGTTTGTCTAAACTGACAGAATCAGTCAATTTCCAAAGTCTGACAACTGCATTGTAATCAAAATAGATGTTAGCCAATGAAATCTCTTCTTTTGCCTCCTGCTTAGAAGTAGCCAGAGCCTCTGTCTGCGTGGGTCAGAAGAGCTAAAGTACACAGTGGACCACAGCTCTGGCTTGGCCCAGCCACCTCCTTCTTGCCAGGCAAACAGATGATGTGGGCAACCATGCCTCTGACCCCACCATTTCTCACACAGCAGGAATGAACTCATAATTTCTCCATCCTGGCTGCTTAGGGTCTAGTTAGATGAAGACACATTACCCTGTGCTAGCCATGTGACAGCTGAGAAAGAGAGGGCAAAGCCTGCATGATTATGGCTAATCATTGTCTGCCTGTCCCTGGGTGGCTGAGACTTATCAATGAATTGCACCAAATGTGGTGTAAAATCCCAGCTAATTAACTAGAAGCCAGGGTCCATTTCATTCATATCTTATAGCAAAGTCCCCCTCCTTGTAAACAATGCAAACTGCAGGGTGCTACCCCCAAGTTTGGTAAGGAAACATCAGTATTATTTCTTGAAAGTTTTAGGTTCAAAAGAGAACACAATTCACAACCTGCAAAAAGCAGAGCCCAAATGACAGGGCAGGGGAGAATTTATTTTTTTCCCTCTTCTCCTTAGCTGAAGTTATTATCACAACTGCCGGGGAATTTGTGAGATTGGGAGATAAGGATCATAACGATTCTTCGGAGACCCGTCAATCACTGCAAACTGCTACCAGAATCGAAATTACATCTGCATTTGAATTAGCAACATTACTCGCCAATTTAGATCAGAGTGAACATTTTTCCATTGAAGATGGAATTAAATTAGAAAATGAGTGAGTCTTTAATTTCCAGATTATAAATCACTGAAAATAATTCAACTCCTGTACCTTAAGGCCAATTACATTATCCTAAGCGACATTTTATCTCCCAACCTTCGGAGTGATTTGGTGACGGGAGCCTTCACACAAATCAGTCTTGCTCTAGTAGCAAGAAATATATCTGCCCACCGAGTCACACGCATAAAGCACCAGGAATCGTTTTAATGCTGAAGCTTATTTTACATGAAATTTGATTGTCTGTTTGATAGTGTATTTTTGTGTTCTAATGAACTGATGCATTAGCCAGATGTGAGATCTGAATTATGTCAGGTTCAGCCATGAAATTTTAAAACAATAGGGTTGTTCCGGGTTGGATATCTTCGTCCCTTCCCATCTTCTCCTTGCCCTCTGACCTGAAAAAAAGGGGGATAATGCGCATGTTTTCAAGCCTGAACTCTCTTCTCATCTGTCTCTGCTCACAACACCCTTCGTGCCCTGCTTCCTCTGACTTGGGTCATGTCTCATGTTCAGGTTTGTCTGAATAAAGGGCATGGCGCACACTGGCTATTCAGTCAGTGTTTGGTGCACAAAGGATTGAGTGGCAGGTGGTGTTGGATCTGCTCCGTCTGGCCCAGTACAATCAAATGGCACCAATAGGACTGAGGAAACAGATAAGAAGAACCTAGGTTGCTGCCAGCTCCACAGCACCACCAGGAAGCCAGTAGGGGCTCCCCACACACACAGGGCCTTGGTTTTTTGGCCAAACAAAGATCCAGGTGTCTCCCAACAAACCATAAGCCTACTTGTCATGTGTGCGTGTGGCGGGGGGGGGGGGTCTTGAAACAGAAGAGCTCTGAGGAGTCCCTGACACAGGAACCAAAGAGGGAGGAAAAAGTAAGAGTGGTTACGAAACAACAGAGGTTTACCTGTTTGGATTGTTATCCTGGCTCATCACTACAGAAAAGGACACAGCACAAATGTCCTCTTCTTAGATCTAGCTGGCTGAGCCAGTGTCTGCTGACTCTGCTTGGCAGGGAGGCTAAGCAATGGCTGGCCCCTCAAGCATCACAGGACTCTGCAAGCCTGGGAGCCTCTCTCCCCACATCTACAGTGCAACTGTGGGCCAGCCCATCTGACAATAAACAGTCTCCCTTCGGCAAGCCTGGTCACAGGTCAGATGAGCCCTCCTACACCAAGTTACTCAAGTAAGTGGCCTGCCCTTCACCTGGCTCATTCGCAAAATAGGGGCCTAAATGTCAACTTAAACAACAGAGAATAGGGGTGGAAGAAAAAAAGGGTTAGTTCTGTAAGAGCTTGGGAGGCCTCAGGTGAGGGTAGGCTCTATTCCCAGAAAAGAAAACAAAGCACATTCTCCCCCCCACCACCACTCTTCCTCCTCCTTCCTCAAGCAGAGCAGTGAGGTCCAAGCTGCTACCTTATTAAGAGAGACCCGAGTTATCTAGTCCAACCTCCTTATGCATAGCCACGGTCAGGGAACTGTGAGGTCAGCCTTGGGTCCACAGCTCTTCTCACTCCCACGCCTTTGTCCCATGTCCCAGGCTCCTTCTCAGCATGCCAGCCAGCCATGCCCAAAGGTGAGGGCTTTGCCTTGGGTCCTCTTGCTACCAAAGCCCCAGGGGCATTTGATAGTACTGAAGGACAAAAAGGCAAGGGGAGACACCCTTACAGTTTGGCTCAGTAGGACACAAGTTACTGACATCCCTTCCAGGGTCCTGAGCTATAGCTGCACTTGGGGGATTGCTCTGGCTTTCTCCACTGCTGCCTTAGATGCTGGGATGTCCCCAGTAGGAGGGACTGTGGAGCTCACAGCTGAGCACCACTGATCACTGTTACATGTCACTTTTTGACCAACCTAGCACCTCAAAATGCATGGGACGTTGGAGCCCCAGGAGGATTTGTGGAATTATTAAGGGTTTGAAGGGAGGAATGCAAGACCAGGCAGACACTAATTGATCACTGTGCTGTGCCTGGAGCCCGGATCCAGCTTTAGCACCTCCCTCAGCACTGATCTAGGCCACTGCCATCAGGGAAAGAAATGAAGAAGGTTAAAGCCACCTTTTATCTGTGCTCACACACAGCCAAGGAGCTGGGTTAGATGGGGAGAGGGGAGGAAGAAGATAGAGGATGTTAGGTTGGGTAGAGGGAGGCACAGACTCCGGAATCAGAAAACCTGGCTGATTTACAGCCTAATGCACTTAGCAGCTCTGAGATCCGGCACAAGCCCAGTCCCACTAGGAGCCAGCTCTCTCCTTTGTGAAGCCAGCATGGCAATGTCTCCCAGGAAGAACTTCCTGCACAGCATGCATTGGGCATATTGCCCAGGGATGCTCAGGGCTCACCAGGCTCCTTCTGTGAAGCTTTGCTAAACTCACCAGGCACAAGGTACACAGAGGCCCAAAGTCTTCTGTCTTGGTTGACATGTTAGACCAGGGAAATTTCTAAAAGAAGAGTCCAGGATCCCAGGCTGTACTCTTAAAATCTCAGCATGGAATGGTTTTATCAAGGGTGAAGAAAGTGAAGAAAGGAAGTGAGCCATGAAGTAGACTAACATCATATCAAGGGTTTCTGCAAGTCCTGTGTTTGTCAGGGCTGGGACCCTTTCCTGGCTCTGGTGGCTGTCATCTTGAGAGGCAGGAATTTAGCAGCCCAAGAGAGAGATGAGAAGGATCTCTCTGTTCTCGTATTAGGGCACAAGGTCTCTGGGTCTCCACAGACCACAATCCCACCGGGGTGCTGGTATATCTGCAGCCACTAGAAGAGAGGTGAGCTGCAGGAGGAGGGTGGGTGGGAACCTTCCCCCCACTCCATGCTCATTCCCCCCTCCACATTACCCCATATGCATGCATATGTGTATGCAGGTGAAGACACAGACCCCCACACACATCCCAGTTTTTAATCTCTTCTGGGTCAGCAGGCCGGGCGGGCCTGCTGCTCACTTTGGCCCTGAGGGTCACATCCATTCTTCCTGGCACCTCTTCTTGCAACCAGATTCCAAGTTCACACTTTCCCTTTGCCTGTGCTTTGTTCTAAGTGCTCCAGTCTTGTTAGGTGCTCATGATCTAGGAAGCTCTGGAAAAGGGGATTTGAGTCCTTTTAAGACCCTGGTGATATGTGGAAACGTTTAACCTGCTTATACCTAGCAGCACCTGGCATGAAATGGGCATGTGGGAAGTGCCTGCCTTTCTCAGGCATGCTCTTCCACCCTCTTTGCCTGTCTCCATCACCATCCGTCTGTCCATCTGTCCATCTGTCTGTCTGTCACTCTCTCTCTACCTCCGTCCTGCATTCTGTCAGTCTCTCTCTCTCTCTCTCTCTCTCAGTCTCCTCTCTGTTCCTCTGTCCCTCTCTGTCTACGTCTGTCTCCCACAGCCCCTTAATGTCTTTTCTCCTGACCTTAGTCCCTCCTCAGGACCCTTAAGTAACACAGCAATGAAGTTATGGCCTCCAGGCACACAGGACTTGGCCGCATCCCCTTCTCTGGCCCTAGGCCGGGCCTCTCTACAGCCTGGGCTGCCCCATACAGAAGTCTGCTCCTGTCTTTAATAATCAGGGCATCAGTACTGCCCTGACCTGGTCTGCAGCTAGGCCTTGCTGAGAGCTCAACAGTACTACCCTGCCCACCACGCCTGACATCCTTGCAAAATGTTCTGGCCCCTCAGCGGGGTAGGTCCTTTGAGAGACAAACCATGTTTGCTTGCCCTCCCCACAGAATGTCCTCTTCTCCCTGCAAGGCCAGCCCAGCTCAGGACTGCATGGGGCAGATATCTCCCAAAGAGAACCCAGCCTAACAAAGTATGAGTCAAGAGGTGTACGCAAAATAGGAAGGAGAGATACTGTTTCCAGTTAGATTCAGTGAGATGATGACAAGGAAAGATGCTCTGCTTTGGACCCCAGCAACCAAGCTTTTCCCAGCAGGGAGGAGACATGGTTTTGCCCCTCAGGTGCCACCATAACTGCCTCAGCTAGCTGCAGTCCAGGAAACTTGTGTTCTCCCAGCCTTAGCCTGCATGTCAGCCTGACCCCTCACTCAACCACCTGAGACTGTGCCCATTTCACAGAGGGGGGCACTAAGGCTCAGAGAGATGAGGTGGTTTTCCAAAATTCACTTAGTCAGGGGCAGGGCCAGTATTCAAACCCAGGACAGACTGCTCAGAATGCCCATCTCAGTAAGCCCCTACCACAACCCTGAGTGGCCACGTGCTTGCCTGCATGCATGGATACTAGTTCTCAAACCCTAGCTGTGCTCCACATAGGAAAGTGCCCAAGGCCTGTTTGGTTGCTGCGGTTTCCTGATCTTCACTCACTCTGCTGTGGTGGTGTAGACTCAGCCACTGGCCAGACTTCAGAAAATGTAGGTTTCCAAAACCAAAGAAAAGGCTGAAAATGCTCCCCAAAGAAACTTACCAGTAACCAAAACCATCATCTGAAAATAATGACACTCATTTCACTCTAGTCCCTCAAGAACAGGACACTGGTTGGGTGACCAATGAAAGTGACAGCAGGCCAGTTGGAAGGCTGGTGTGACTTGCTCTGTGGTCAAATTTCCCCACTAACTCTTGGAATTGAGGATAGCATTAGTTGATGGTCAACACAACCATTTTGCCTATTCTTTTCCTCTGTGGGCCCTGTTCTCTGGGAGGCAGATGAGAAAAAGTCACCTGAGACCATCCTACCAAGGCTCACTGCACCAGCACGGGTACACCTGCCATTAGAGCTGCTCCCCCAGGTCCTGCAGATCTCAGCCAGGATCCAGACTGCGGTGGGCCATGGCTCGCATGGGCCACAGCCTCACACACAGCCAAGCCCCAGCTCAGACAATGCTGAGCCCATCACACAGGGAAATAGCACTGTTCCTGTATACGTATCCCCTCCCCCAGCCCCATCTTCTGTCCTCGACATTAAATATTTATGAGTTCTAAAAAAAAAAACCCACAAACCTCAAATAATGCAAGTTGTCTACTAGGCAGGGAGATTTCAAGATGATAAACATTATTTAGAAACACCATGATATGCTTTGTATTGTGATGCAATTGGAGACCATATTAAAACCCACCAGGGCTATTATACCTAATTTTTGTTTCAATTCAGGCAATATCGCCACTGCTTAATATGATTTCTATTTACATTTTTCTATTGTTAGTATTTTATTGGGGTTGTGTCTGTTTTATCAAGTGGATCTCCTCTGAAAGGGCGGTCAGTCTGTGCTTGCATGTCAGGTTGGATTTTTCTGTCATCTTTCTTTTAAGGGGGTTTCCATTATATTCTGCTTGATCTAAATTCACTCCAAACCCCTCAGTGCTAATATAAACTCTTTCTTTACTCTTGTCCAATTACAATATTTCTACCGGCACAAAGCCTGACAGCTTGATATTTAAAAGCTATATAAACTCTCATCATCTAGTTTTATGGTCCCGTTTTTCTATGGTACGGTTGGATTTGGGTGAGTGCTACATAAAATGTGTGCATTGAAGGGTTTCAAATCAAGTTATCTTGTCCATCTATAAAAATTGAATTTTAAAGGTTATTTTAATTATAAGTTTAAACCCAGGCATTATTAATGACAAGCACAGCCTTCCCCAGCAAGGCATTCATTCACCTGGCCCCCAGCACTGTGGCCAAGCGAGGAAATCCTGTTATTTCCTGAATTAAATGCAATTTTGCAAAACAGGATATTATTTTGCAAAGCATCATCCATTTTGCATAACTCTCTCTTCCTGGACTAGTCTAGGGTGGTGGAGGATAGAGAGAGCTCCGTGACTCTGCTAGCTGCACTTGATTGGCTCCTTGCCCACCATGCACAACTCTTCCTATGGAGAGGGCAGGTAAAGAGATACCAATTTCCTGACTCCTTCAAGCCACATCTAACTGGCTGACCATCTGGCATTGAGGTGAGGATGTCACTTCACCAAATAATTGGGAGAAAAAGTAATTAATAAAATAAACTTCAAGCCTCATTTCTTCCAATTACAATCTAAACTCCTTTAGTTTTTTGGGGGAATCATTGTTATGTGGGTTCCTGTGATCCAAATTTCTAAATGTGTTATTGAAGCCATGATTGAAATCTGACAAAAACAGACTGCGTTTTATAATAATGTCCTGCAGCCAAAGTATGGCACCAATAACTAAACAATACTTTATCACCTTTGCCACTTTCAACAGCTCCCATTAATATTGAGATCATAGTGCTGGGCCCTCTATTCCCCAGCTGACTGCCTTAGTGACAGCACTGGCTAAGGCAGTGACATTGAAAAATATTTGCTGTGACATAGCCACAAATCACAGCCAGACAAGTTTAAAACTCAATATTCACTAAACTTGCATCTGCTACTTTCTCGTTCCAATTTCTAAAACACAATTATTATATGCTTCTTCTCTGAAATAACAGAACATAAATGGTTGTCAGTTAAGTGAAGAACAGAGGATGCAATAAAAAAAATTAAGTTCTTAGGAATAACCGGTTATATCATTTTATAAGGCAGAAACTATCACAGAGAAGGAGCCAAGAGACAGACACTGCACTGGGAAACGGGGCCTGTTGTCTGGGATACTCACAGCAGCCTGAACTCGGATTGCAATTCCTTGCAATCTGGGGTTCATGCGACAGCCTAATTTTACACATATCGATTTTTATTTTCAGCTTTCTCAAGATGCTGAAGCAGATGTTGGCCCACTTGGCAATTGCCCCAGGCTCACTTTACAGAGGTTATAGTCAGTGTGGCAAAATGTGTCCCAACCTGCTGTACTCCTGCAATGCATGGCCAACCTTAGTGGAATTGGGCTGCACGCCTGCCTCCCCCCCATTGAGACTCATGGGCCCTTGAGGACTTAAAAGTGATGCCATTTACAGAAGCCCCTAATGGAAAAATTCTTAAGAGGTCTGGCATGTACAATGATTTTGGAATCACAGCAGATTCTCTCTGAGAAGATCACTTTCTAGGACTCAGTATTTTCAGGGCACAGAGCATGAATTTGTGTCTGTAGTTCCCATTCCTAAAACAGGACCCAACACACTGCAACACCCAGGAAGCCAGCACGGAACGGAAAGGGAGCCTCTATCCAGGATAGCACATGATTGCACGAAGGGTCAGAGAGCCCCTGTCTCTCCAACTCTCACCATGGCACTCTGACCAAGTGTCTGCCCTTTATAGAGCCTTGAATCTTTGCCTGCAGAGCAAGAAGTGGATTAAGACAATTTGGGGTCACCTTCAGCACTCAAGTTCCATTTCATGAAAAAAATAAGTACTATAGATACAGACCACTAGAATCTCATATACTAAATGGCAAATTTCCCATTGTACCTTACTCTGAAAGACACTAAAACTGCCCTCAGAGCCTGAGAACCTTCCTTTGTAGATACCTGATGAGTTCTTTCTCTTACATACCTTTTTTTTAAATAGAAAAGTGACTTATTGACCCATAGACTTGTGGATATCAGCCTTGCATGTTGCTAAATTCAAATAAGATGAAGTCTGGGGATTGTTCTTTGGAGGTAACCATGCAAAAGTCTTTGGTGATATAAATAAAAGCCATTTTAGCCACATAGAATAAAGTGGTATGACTTTTGCACATTAAATCCATGTTGACACAAATCTACCAAATTAGTGCCCATGACCCAAAGATAGTTTTTCTTGTTCACTTCTATTTATCTGTAAGGTCAACAGGGACAACAATCTTAGGATGCACTGCATCCCCCATGGTTGCGGTATCTCAGTGTTCCTGCTGTCTGTGACTTTAATCCACAGGTTCCTGCATGGAAGAGTCACAGCCACAACCTCCTGAGCAAGACCCTGACTTAGGGGAGGAGGTAAACCTGGGACAGGAGGCATCCAAGAAGAAAATAAGTGAATAGCTCACATGTAGGAGGGATGCGAACTTCTGCACATGGAGACAAAGCTGTGGTGGATTATGTTTCCAAAGCAATGCTATCTCCTCTTTTATTTGATCATTTGCAATGTGACCTCGCTGCCCTCCCCATCCCATCAGAAATTGTTATCTACTTCCTCTCTTCTTGGATCTGGACAGGAACTGTGGTAGCAGGAGGCTACACGACTTTGCAGAGGAGGTCGTAAAGTATCTCCCTGTTTCTTCTTTGTTTCTTCATCTCCTCCCTCTTGGATCCCAGCCACCGTACTGCAAGGAAACTCAAATAGTCACAGGGAGACAGCCAAGCATGCTCTGAATACCTCGCTATGAAAATAGACTGCTTGGGACACTCCACCCATCCAGTGCCCCAGCCCACATGATGTAAAACAGAACTATCTCCAAGCTGACCTCAGAATTGTGGGAAAAAAATGAAAATAGATTTGTTTTAAGTCCTTTATATTTGGGGTAATTTGTTATACAGCAACAGCTAACTGAAACAAAGTTCTACTTAAAGGGCTTTTCTATACTTGTGATACCATTGTTTAACTTTTCTATTTAAAGATTTTCAAAACAAAAAAGTGAGAAAAGACTTTTTATTTCTAAGTTTTATTAGCAGAAAAAAGTCATAAACAGCAGAGCACACTGTGGCATCCAAATTAAAGCATGCAACCAGAATTTCCAAAACTTCATGAAGCAAAAGAGTGAACAGAAATAGGACAACTATCTAAGCAATTGATTAAAAATCCAAGAAGTCAGAAAAACTTTTCTGCAAGATAACAGACAGTGCTCATATGGTCCTTTCTTCAAGACAGCAAATGTCTAGGAAAAAATCATCTGAGTGAAAGCAAAAGTGGGCCTGTATTTTATAGATGCTTTTCCTACTTAACATTACATACTGCTTAAAAGTCTAAAATCCCAATGTTATCTCTCTTGTCCTTTATAACAGAGGCACTCCTTATGCAGATAGAGAGATAAAAACTGTACTTTTCCAAGTGGCCAGATGTTGATGTAGCTTAACAATGTTCAAAGATGTGAAACATCCAATAATAAAGGATTGAGTAAACGAGGATACATTTTTCTTAATGGAGCCTTCAGCGAGCTTTAGCAATGGTAGAGAAATATCTCAGTGACAAGATGTTCTAGAAGCTCCCTCCCAAGTGTTTTGTGCAAAAGGCCAGCTATAAATCAATATGGAGAGCATGATTGCATTCTATGAGAAGCGTACTATATCAAAGGAGATTAGGGAAAGTCTGGAGAGCAATATGCCAGTGTTCCCAGGGATGTTCTGGTTGGTAGAGTTGCAGCAATTTTTATTATCTTCTTTAAAATTATCAGCACTGTATTTGTATTATCTTTACATAGTGAACAAGAGTCATTTAAGGTAATAGGTATGCAAGTAAGTAAATAAATAAGAAGCAGGGAAACTGTCTTGGTAAACAATAATATTAACATGAGTTTCTGTGCTTTTGAGTGTCTGGTTTTCTCTCTAGTTGGCCTCTGAGCAATTTGCTTGAGGAAAGATGAGAATTCATTCTAGGAAGCAGATTATATTTTGATTTTGGCATGCAAAATAGAACTTTGCAACAGAAAAACGTGCATGAGAACTAAGCTTTTGACAGAAGAAGTCCTCTTATACCTCTGGCAAGCCTTCAGCCAAACTGAGTAGACGGAGCCTTGGAGGATTAGGTGAAAAAGGACAGGCAGAGAGGAGAGGCTCCTGTCCTCGTCCCCCAGGGATGCAGGAAGGAGGCACACAGCAGGAGGGGGTGGTCAATATGCAAGGCAAACCAAGGGACCCTCACTTGGCCAGAGGCCTCTGCCCGCTCCGGGACGAGGCAACCGTTCTGGAAGCCTAGTCACAGGGGTCACTGGGCAAAGGCGGAGCCAGTCAGATGAAGGTCTCCACAACCTCTCAGTCTTCCTTGGCCCTGATTGGTGCAGGCAGTGCTCAGAGCAGTCAATTTCCAGTGAATTCCATCAGTGTGACTGACAGGGAATGGCCAGAGGCAGCCACCAGAGGGAAGGCAAGACAAGGGGAAAGCACCTGAAACGAAGTGTCTCAGTTCTAGGGCCTACAATGTCAAATATACCATAGATTGGGTGATTCAGGCAACAAATACACCTGAGGTCAAGGTGCCAGCAGCTTTGGTGCTTCCTAGATCACAGATGACTGTCTTCTCACTGTGTCTTCAGACTGTGACAGAGGTGGGGGGATGCAATCATGCTGTTTTCCATAAGGGCACTAATCCCACTCACAAGGGACGTCAGAACCAAATCAACTCCCAAAGGCCTCCTCTCCAAACACCATCACTTTGGGGGTTAGGTTTCGACAGATGAATTCAGAAGACATTCTGTCCATGACACAGGAAAACTTAGGCCCACACTCAGATGCCACTTCTCGGCTATGAGGACTCAAATAAGTGATTTTATTTCCACACAACCTCCATTATCAATCTGAAAATAAGGAGCATAAGAGTTCTCTGCAGTGTTCCCGTGACAACTAAGGCACTGCACATGGGCACTAGCTATGAACTTCCATGCCACCCAGAAATTTGCAGCAACTGAATCCCCAGGATGAGCCTGTGGGTCAGGAAGGCAGCAGGAAAAACTCTTGAATGAAAGTTGAGTTCAAACCCAGCCCTACCATCATAAGCCTCAATTCCCTCATCTGTAAAATGGGGAGTTTGTAATAACCAACCCTGAGGTTCCTCTACTGCCACCTGTGATCACAGGGAGGCCTCCTTAGGGGGAGCTGCAGCATCCAGTGCTGTCCATGTGGGCGTCAGGGGTTGACCAGGCAGTGCTCACACCCCAGACAAGATTAGACTTCTTGCAGAGGGTCAAGGAAGGACCTTCTGCCCTACCCGGAAAACGTGACAGTACTCTTGTTCCACTGATCCCTTGAGAAAGAGACAAATGACACAATTTCAGAGGAGAGCTTGCACACAATTGTCTCGATCACGGAAAGAGTTCTCTCGCTTGAGATGGGCCTTTATGAATAAACTAAATACAGCTCGTATTAAAGGCAATGGTGCAAATGATTGACTAGCTTGACGCTCGACGCTCCTATTCTCCCAGAGGCGCCACATGGGGCTGAGGGTTAGTTAGGTAGAGCTCTGCACACAGAAAAGGCACCCTACTTTACATTGCTCGCAAACTGGGCACGGTTCTGATCCAAGGAGGCGCTTCCTGTGCAAAGCACATGACTTGGGCCATTTGCATGGGGTGGGCTGGGCCAGGGCTTGCAACATTGTTGGGCTCACCCACAATTTGGAGACTCTTTTCTCCCTGTGACAAGGTATCCTTTACCATGACCTGTACACAGGCCCCAGTTTGGCCTCCCTGACCGGTGAGTCTAACCTGTACAAGAGTGTGACCACAGGACCCAAAGAATTGTCATCCTGGAGGTGTCTCCCTCCACACTTAGTTGGAGCAATGCAAGGCAGTGCTTCTCTACTCTCCGCTCACCCTGTGTGACCCCTGCATGTCCCTCCCACCTCCTCCAAGGAAGAAACCTCCATTGTCATACAGCCTAGCAGCAAGAAGTCACAGAGCTAAGATGCCAAACTGGCCGTCGCACACTGGTCCTGCCCTATTTGTCTCTTACTAAAGGAAACTGGGCCCTCCTCAGGGGCCTGGTCCAGAGATAAGAGAGTCCCCAGTCAAAACCATGACAGCTACGCACACCCACTTGCTTGTTCATCCTTGCTTCTAGACCAATTGTTACCCAAGTCTGCCAGCTGATGTGAACTGACCCAAAGAGCAGCACCAACACAGAGTTGTAAGCCCCAAATCCCCAGCTCTGCACTCCCTGTCTTGCCTCCTCCAGGGAAAAGAGGAATCTAAGCTCATGACTCTCAGAAACAATCAATGCCAAAAGCAAGGGAAATACATATTTCTTCTCATTTTTCCGTCACTAACCACCAGCTGAAGCCCTAGAGCTGGAGATTGAATTTGAGACCTGTTGTTTTCTGAGACCCTGCCTAATCTCATAACTGAAATGCTGCTATTGATCAGAATGAGGTCCCCTTCAGGAGAGTAGGGAGCATTTGACAGCCAACTCTGCCTCCTGGTCACTGGTACCTGGACATATGTTGGCCTCACGTATGGTCACCTGCAAAACTGCTGACCAGCCTCATTCTCTTGGTCCATCTTGGACATGGTCACAACTGATATTTTCTTAAAATACATCCTCCAAGGCCCTCCCTGAGTGGTGGGAAGGTGAGGCTCCCCATGATTCAGCAATGAGAAGAGCCCTCAGCTGGGGCTCCAGTCCCACACCCTGATGTAAAGATTGCTCTCTCTGCTGCTCTCATTCTTCCTTACCCTGACTCTGTGTGAGTCTCATCAGTCCAGCCTCCTGGCCCCATGTCCAGTCCAGCCTCCCTCCTCTCCATTCCGCTGGTCACCACCCTGTGGATATCACCTGCCTCCTTGCCTCCCTTCTACCCTATGTGTCCCTTTCTGACCACTCCAGCCCCGCCTCTGTCCTTAGCGCATATGTGACAATTGACCTCTTTTCCTCTGAGCCTGCCCAGCATCCATAGGCCATACTGGAGGTGCCTGTTCTAAAAGAACTTCTGCATGCCTCTCAGCTTTCTCTGTCAACAGGTTTATGGGCCAACCATGTCATATGTCATGCAAATGTTGATCATTGACTAATGAGTCTCAGTTTTTCTAACTGTTGCCCCTACCTTCTCAATGGAAAGGTCATCTTTTTCCTTTGAACTTACACAGTGCTTTCTGCTCAACTTACAGGACACAAACACACATAAAACCCTTGCCTGTATGAAAGCAAGAGCTTGGTTAATATTGGTCGTTGTTATAATTATAATTATTTCCTTATCAGTACCAAAAAGAACAAATAGGTAAAAGTATGTTGGTACTGAAGATTGAACTTGTACTAAGGAAGTGTTCTACCCTGAGCTACATTCTCAGTCATTTCTAAATTTTGCTTTGAGATAGTGTCTCATTAAGCTGCCCAAACTGGCCTCTGCCCAGAAACTGCTTGGATTGCAGGCCTATGCTACTGCATCAGGTGATTCATTCACTTGTAACACATATTCTTGCAGCATCCACTATCCAAGACTCAGAATTCCTGGAGCAACACTGTTGGCTGAACACCTTTGTGCCCTGCAGCACCAAACACACTGTGGTAAACAGTGAGTGGCCAATGACTGCTGTGTGCAGTTTTCCCATCTACCCTACATAAAAAGTGTATATGTAACCCAACCAGATTTTAGGGATCCAAGTAGCCCAATCTCAGAATTGTCTCATTCAAAGAAGCGGATCCTTATTTGAAGGTCTCATTCAACACCCAAGGGATTCCACGTCCTTGCCCATAATAATGCTCCCTAGCATGCATATAGCTCTGGCTCTCCAACCTTGTCAGACTCTGCAGGCACCCCAGTGTTTCTCCTCCCCTCCTCTTTACTCCTGATTTCTACCCACACCATACTGCTTCCCTCTAATGTCTTTCTGGCTGATTTTTTACCTTTTGTTTGCCATGCACTGCTGTTAAGTTTTTTTTTTAAGGAAAGACAACTGATGGCCTGAGGATTTTATTTCATTTTGTTTAGAATGTTAGGGCTGTCAAGATGATCAGGGCCCAAAATGTCCATGTTTGTAGCCTGCTTGTAGTCAAGCTACCCAGCAAGGTCCTCTCTTGTTAAAAGATCTAAACCCTTACTTTTAATAAAATACAAGACTATGATTATTGCTAAGTATCTCTAAAACAAATTGATAAAGCCATGCAATAGAAATGGGATTGCTAAAATAAGACTTTTAGACATATACAAACTGACATAATTAAAAAAAAAAAAAAACAACCAGCTACTCAGAGGCAAGGGAGAAGGATCACAAATTTGGACCCAACCTGGGCAACTTTTAGCCAGATCCTATATCAAAATAAAAAGTTTTTAAAAAGTTAGAGATGCACTTCAGGCCTTGGGTTCAACCCTCAATACCACCAAAAGCAGGAAAAAAAACAAGCCTCAAAGGTAGCATAGTCTAACATTTGTTGTTGTTTTATTACCTTCTAACCTTTAAGTATATTGAAATCTGAGTTTTCAGGTTCTTCAACCATGGTCAATTAACCTTAGATAGGAAATATTCTGGAAAAAAAACCCTTGTGTCCTCACGAAATAGGTACAAACTTTTGTTCCTGTCATTATTCCCTAAACAATACAGTATGACAGCTCTTCATATAGTATTTGCATTGAATTAGGTATTGCAAGTAATCTAAAGATGATTTTAGGTATATGGGAAGATGTACCTAGGTTGCAAGCAAATACTAGACCATTTTATATAAAGGTAGGAAGGAAATCCCCCACTGTTATCAAGGGACAATCATTTCTATTGTTCTACCCATTTATTCTGTGAGAATTTCTTTTCCTTTGTTGTTTTTAATTTTCATCATTTTAAAGACTTTTTTTTAAAAAATGTGATGACTTTGGTACTGTTAAAAAGAAAACAAGAATGAAAGCTTCTTAGAGATGAGACTTCAGTCTGTCCCCCGGCACACCCATCCTCTGCCAAACAGTTTGATGGGTGATGAAAAACAGCTCCAAAGTAGGAAGATATTTAAAACTGCTTGAAATCTTAAATTTAAAACAAACCAAAGCAAGCTGTATTTTTCCAATAATCATATTCTCTAATCAATGAGAAGAAACAGTAGAAAAAATTTTAATTCTTTTATATTTATTAGTACATATCTACAGTACCTAAATTTGCATTTACATAGCACATTTTAAACCCTTTTTTCATCCTCTTTCTCTCCCCCTCCCTTTATCTCTTTCCATTTGAGAAAAATCTATCTCCTTTCTTTCTCTTATTCATTTTCTCTTTATTTATAATTTGGATTTCTCATAGAAGAGAAACTACGGGATATATTAGCTTACAAAAACAATCAAGAATGTGAAAGGAGAATCAAGCCCTCCCTGCAAGTTGGCACCATGTGCAGGCTGCTGCGGGAAAAACAAGACACCAGTCCTTTCTGGCACATAGTCTGGAAGAGAAGAAGAACCAACCACCTCCCCCACCCCCACCTCTTCCACCATAAGTGATCAGCTGATCTGGAGAAACACAGGCTGTGATGATGCTATTGAGGTAAAACACAACTGAATGCTTGTAGTGTTTAGTGTTTTTCTGAATTTGTAGACCTAAAGCCAGTAGTCTGAGGATAACAATATGCAATGTAGCATCTAGGAGGGATCTCCTTCTGAAGGTGGTAGCCATTGTTAATTCCCTATTATCTTGTTTTGAAGCCCTGTATCATTTTCATTATTTTGTTGGGTTGGGTTTTATTCTGTTTTGTCCTGGTTGATTTTATTATATCTGATGGCATGGGCAGCTATTTCAAAGATAACAAGATATATTATGGTAGCCATTTTGGATTTACTATTATCTTGTTTTGAAGTCCTTTATTGTGTTCATTGCTTTGTTTTTATTGGTTCTATTCTTTTCTGTTCTGTTTGATTTTACTATGTCTGAGGCTATGGGTAGCTATTTTGAAGACAACAAGAGGCATTATGGTAACCATTGTTGATTTCCTATTAACTTGCTTTGAAGTCCTATATCATTTGCACTGTTTTGTTTTTATTGGATTTATTGTGTTTTATTTTGCTTGGTTTTATTCTCTTTAAAATAAAAATTAGAAAAAAGAAGAACATGAAAGGAGAATCTGAGTAATAACAAAATAATAATAAATTAATACTGTCTAGCATTTCCACTCCAGACACTGTTTGAAGTGCTGCTCATATACTAACACAGTTAATCTTCCTAATAATGCTATGAGCTGGGTATTATTCTCATTTTAGTAGATGACAAAATCATGGCAAAAGAGATTCAGTCCCATGGCCAAGATCATATAGTTGGTGAGTGAGGGAGCTGAGTTTCAAACCCGGGAGCCTCCTGTGAAGCGTGGGCCTCCAGCCACTGCACTATCCTGGTCAGACTGCCCCAAACTAGAGCTGCCCAGGGGTAAAGGGGGCTTCCCTGAGTGAGCATCAGCTCCTCAGCTCTATATTTGCACAGGAATATTATGGAGGAAATTCAGGCTTTGCCTGGAAGGAGGGTTTAAACAAAATGGCTTTTACGGTCTCTTTCAACCCTGAGAGCCACACGTGTAAGGATGGTGTCTGATTTCTCTAACATATTGTATGTAAATTCACTTTTTCCTTCAGCGCACCCAGTGTTCTTGGGTTTACATGAGGGAGTCCATATACTGGCTAATACATAAAGAAGGAAAGCAAAATAAAAGGAAATCAAATCTCACGGATGAATTTGTATGAATGCCAACATTTTCCACACAGTTGCTAGGTTCTAAATGACCCAAGCCCCGCAGGGGTCAGCCCAGGACACGGTTAGCTACAGCCAACCCAAACACCACTAGGATCGTTTCTGGTAACAGCACAGCACCCCACGAAAACCCTTCGAGTCCTCAGAAACAAACTTTGCCAAGAGGAAACAAAACTTGTAGGATGACATCTGAGATCTAGGTGTCCCTGAATGCCTTTTCTTAGGTTCCTCAGCTCAACCCATAAAACTTTGCGGGCTGCGTTTGTGTTAAACTGTTCCTGATATGCTCCAATAAGTGTGCTTTCGACACATTGTTAACATAAGCCCAGATCTGTAATACAGCATGGACAATTAAGTGCACAATTTTTGTATAAATGCAAAATCCCTCACTGTGAATTATTTAATTAATGCTCTCCAGTTCATTTAATAGAGCTCTTTCAGAGGCCATTTCACTCACAGAAAACTAATTTCATTCTCCGGGTTGATTTAATTAGATTGTATGATATATGGTATTGCTAATTCAGCGGCTCCGGACGCAGTCTGGGCCCGTTGCTCCTATTGTCGGCAATCTGTCAGCCCCATTTTTAACAGTATTGAAAAATTCAAGCTTTATTATTGCTCGCTCACTCTTTCTCTCCCATCAGGAGGAAAGTAATGAGCTTTTCTTCTTACGAGAGCCGGCAGAGAGCGCGGTACCCTCAGCGCTTCAGGCATGAAGCAGTATTAACAGGGCTGATTCATGAGTTAAGTTTCCAACTGCTCGTGGCTATTAGCACTCAGTCCTTCGGCTGTCATTTAGTTAAAAAGACTCTTCGGTTAATTCACTCTTTTAATGAGACTGTGCTATTCAACTAATGTATTTTACTGTATGAAAGGTCACACCAGGAACCAAAACAGATTGGAGGGAATGTAGCAAGAAGCCTGGCTGTCAAGAAACAATTCAAGCCTCGGAGGCATTTAGCAGCCCCTGCGTCTGTAATAAGCTAGGAACTGATGGGCCAGCGTTCACCTCCAGAGTTGAGCGCCATAAATCAAGGCTAAAGAGAAGGCAGATTAATCAGAGGCTCAGACAAAAAGAGCACGTGTTTCATTACCCATATAATCACTAACATGATTGCCAGACAAGCTAAGAAACTGGATGCGGGGCTGGAAAAATATAGTTCAAGAGAGCGCTGGAACTCAGTTCTGTTTAGCTGCAAGCACTAAATCTTTTCATTAAGGCCCCTTTGCCTCCATTTTCTGATTCAGCACTGTGAGGAGAGAGGAGAAAGAAGAGCATCAGAGGGGTGTAGGTCTGAACTGGCAGGCGTGGAAGGCCAGAGGAGGCAGAGGCAGGAGGGCTGGGTGGGTGCTGGGCAGGCAGTTCACCTCGCCTTGAAATGCAATGCAGGTTCAAGTTGGATCAAGGAGCCAGCCCTACAAACTCAGGGGGAAGCGCCAGGCCCATCCTGGAAGCTAAAGGAGAAGGGTAACAAACCAGATTGATGGCTTGCATTTGGTCTTTCACTTCTTGGGGTTCACACACACATTTTTGAGGTGCACACTGATGTCTCATTCTTCAGACTTCTATTTTCTTGTATTAGCCAGTTGCCAACCTGGGCTGGCAGAAAGGCTTTGCATAGAGGTCATTTCGTCAGGATTCCTAAGCATTCCCTTCCTTCCTCCTTCCAAACCCTTCAGACTGCCCCATGGTGGGGAAGACAGACAAACAAGATGCCTGAGCACATTCGCCTGCTGGTTCCTTCTAAGACACTTCCTCCACAATGACTCAAAGATCAAGTTCATGGTTTTCAAAGAGGACATTGCAAGAAACTGTCCTTGCGTGGCACTGGATCATTTCCCTCCTCCCTTTCTCTGTGCAAGTCCTACTTCCAATTACTATAGTTGAGCAGTTGAGCAACCAACAACACCTGGGTGGAGTAAGAATATTTTCCTTAGGACCAGGAATGTAGCCTAGCGATACAGCACCTGCCTGCAAGCACAAGGCACTGGGTTCAATTCCCAGTATCAAAAAAAGGAGAACATTTTCTTTAGAACCCGAGTTTCCTCCAACTGAACAAATCATGCCAATTTGAAATTCCTCCAGCTCACCCAAACAGGGAAACCGTATGCTTAATTACTAAACATCTGTTGCAGAGAATACCCCCTCGCTTTTGCAGCTCCAATCTCTCAGTATGAATTTTAAAATCTGTCAGCAAGGGATCACACAAGCTCTGGGAGCAAAGAGCTGCTCACGTTAACCTCTGAACCAGATAATCTAACAGTAATCCATTCAGAACTAATCAAACATTTACAGAACCGCACCGGCATCCCGGCAAACAATTCGTCATCTTCATGCACTCATTACACTTCCAACATCTCAATCTACCTATGCAAATGAAGCAGGGGAGCTGACATCGGGACCATGTACAGAAATTATAAACAAATATTCATCCATTATGCTGCTGGAATTTAACAGCTGAAGGACTAACAGTAGCTGAACTTCAAGCCCTGAGTATCAATTATTTATGAACCTAAAACTGACAGGACTGTATAGGTGAATTAGCTGCATATGTCAAGCTTTGTTATAAATCCCAACCTACTGTAAAACTCATTTTCATAGAATGTATGTACAAGGCTGACAATATATCAACAGCACGGCATTAATAATTTAGAGGAATGAGACCGTAAGGGAGCACCTTGGAAACTCTGCTCTGCTCCATAGTTGATATTACAAATAAAAAAGTCAAATAAAATGAATTTCCCATAAACAGAGAATCAAATAAAGCATTTTCTCCATAATTTTATTTTCAATTTTCAGAAACATATTGGTTGATACTTTCATGTTTAGGTACTGTAAGTATCACTCTACATTATCTTAATTTCTTTCCTTTTTTTTTAACCTTCCCAAGGAAATGGCAGGGAATTTTTTGATATAGTGATGAACGGAAGGTTTCCTTCTTTTTTCTTGATTTTTATGACAAAATAAGAACAAGCTGGAAGAGGAGCTGAACCATGCATAATGTTGTTTGTCATAGTAAAACTGTTTGCTATGATTTGCCAGTGAACCTGTATAATAAAACGGAGCACTATACAATAATAAAGACAGTTAATTGAGACAGTATTTCTCAAGAAAATGTTGGGATTTTCCTAGCTGTCAGCCTCTATTCTGAAATGCAGATGTTTAACCAGTTGTGAAATCTCAGCAACCTGCACATTAAATGTCCTGCAGGGCTCCAGCATGGATGAAAAGCCAGAGCAAGGCAGCTTCTGGGGTGAGGTTGGGTGAGGGGGAGGAAGAGCCAGGCCTGCCATCTCAGAGGGTGCAGCGCTGAGTTCAGCCCCCTCTCCCTTCCTGCTCACTCATCACCAGCTTTAACCTTAGCAATCATTTTTAGGCGAGCAATGCTCAGCTACGGAGACTCTTTGTCACTGCTAATGACTTCTCCCTGCCCATCTTCTCTCGACTCAGGATATTTATGGCTCTGTGACCACATTTGTCATCCTGGGCTAGTGAGGCAGCATCTTCCTGCATTAGGAGGATTTTGGTCTGTGTCCTGAGTCCTGATCCCCCTCTAGATGCAAAGCGTAACCTCCACCCCCATCTCACCCCTTTACCAAGTGAAGACACACAACGCATGGTCTCCTTGCCTTCTGCTCTTCATTTACTTAATCTCTGGGGTCAAGTGAATAAGTAGCCCTGTCTCAAACCTGCTTCCATGCGTAGCTCTTTGCTGTTCGAATGGTTCTCACGTCTCTTCAAGGTGAGTCCCCTCCTGGCCAGGTGAGCTGGAGCCTCTCAACCCACCAGATCTCAAGTGTGCAGTGCCTCCTAACAGACAGGCTGCGCCAATGCCCTGTCCCCTCCTGTCCAGGTACCCAACGGACAAGAAACAACAGCCAGTGGTCTTAACTCCTCTCCTTTGCAAGAGACTAAAATAAAATTTAAAAGTCTACCAACTCACAGGTCACCTTTTGAAATCCGGTGGCAAACTCATTGTTTGGGTGTCTCCCTAGGAGGCTGGGCACTTGTCACGCTTTGTGAAAGGAACAGATGAGGACCCGCCGGTGTCTATCCCCAGCAAAGGCCCGTCCTCTCTACACTTGCTGATGCAGGTACTTTTTCTCCTCTGCAACCTTTCAGGGCATCGTTAAGATTTTCAAGTCCTTCCAGATGGCCTGTAGTAGGGGGAGCCCTGGCAAGGTTTCATTTCTTTTCTTTTTTTTTTTTTTTTTAACGCTACCTGAAATTATACTGTGCAACATACCTGCTTAGCCAACCTGCTGGGGACGTGGAAATTCTCATTTGTGAATGTTTTTTCTGCTGCTGGGGAAAGACAGCAATCTGCTATTTCTCCTCATCTCTAATGCTTTTGTTTGGGAAAAGCTCTGTTCCTTCGCTTCTCCCAAACAGGATGCAAACACCACCAGCCTCCTTGGGTACCATTTTGTCCCTTGTACAAACACACTTACTTTATTGTGTCCAGGACATTTGAAGTCTTCTTTTCCCTTCTAGATGAATTTCCTCCCATCCACAGTGGTGAAAATGATAGCAGATATGATCCAGCTGGAGTCGGCCCATTCTGCACCCTTGAAAAATGTGGAGGAAATTCTTGCTGTTATTCAAATGACTATGAAAGTAGCGTCCAATGTTCCCAGTTTTATGAAATGCTAAAATATTTACACTCGTTTTACCTCAATCGGGGGAAAGCATTTGGATCTATTTAAAAGAGGAGAGAATTAAGAGCGCTGACATTTTTGGAAGCAATGCTCATGCACTGGAATGCAAATGAGGGCACGCTGAGGACGCCCATGGAAGGCCTGATTCCAATGTGTTCAAGACTGCAGGGCAGAGCCAACTGCACCAAAGCAGGGCCTCTGACTCTGGAGGCCAGGGATAGTTTTATTTGCACTTTTCTGGGGTTAAACATTTTGAGAATTTTTTAAAAAGTATGCCTTTCTTTCCTGTTTATGGTTCCCACTGGATGGTGCCTTTCTTTCTTGTCTGAGCCGCTTGCAGCAGGCAGGAAGGAGAGGGGATGTCAGCTTATTCCCAAGAACAGCTAAAAGCATCACAGGAGTTATGGGCACTGTGCTCTATGGAGGAGGAAAATATATATTTTGGTCTTGAAAGTTATTGCTTCAATTACTGAGTAATTTCTTAAGCAACCTCAGGGTGGGCTTTTAAGAGGTGGGTTTGAGAGAGGCCTACAGGGGCTCCCCGTATATTACCATTGAAACCTGCCGCAGCAGAAGCACAGGGCTCTTTCTATGTGAGTTCTGCAGGAGGGGCGGACAGGATACCCTGGCATACTCCTTGCACCTGTCCCTGGGCTTGTCTCAGTGATTTTGGTGACTCCAGAAAATATCCATGTTCACAGCACCACAAGGACAAAAGTTAGAAACAGCTAATCAGGAGGCTGAAGCAAAAAGATCAAAAAATTTGAGGCCTACGTGGAACAATTTAACTTAGTGAGACTTTGTCTGAAAATGAAAAGTTAAAGGGCTGAGAATGTAGTTCAGTGACAAGCACTCCTGGGATAGATCACCAGTACTGAAAAAAAAAAGATGGAAATAATCTAAATATAGATAAACTGATAAATAGATAAAGAAAATGTGGTATTTGCACAGTGGAACATTATTTGGACAGTAAAAAGAGTGCAATAGTGTGACATGCCACACCATGGACAAACCATGAAAAATCTGTTACACACAGAAAGTTGCATATAGTATGATTCCATTTATCCAAAATACTTAAGATAAGTAAATACACAGAGACAAAAGCCAGATAAGTGTTGGGGCAGGAGGACCAAGACTGATGATTTGATGGGTGTAAGGCTGTATTTCCGGGATGATGACAGTGCTTTGGGACTGGATAGAGGTGGTGGTTGCAGAACATAATGCAGGGACTAAGATGCCACTAAACTGTTCAAGGCAAAGTGCTTTGTTGTATGCCATGTGGATTTTATCTCAAAAATTTTGTTTAAAGCATCACCCAGTGTGGTTCATTGAGTGAGAAAATAAATGAAGGTTTAGGTTCAGGTCCTCCTGATAATCACTCAAAGGCCACCAAATCTCCAAATTTAAAAAAAAAGTGCCACCAAAATGGGCTGACAGCCACTCAGCTTGGCAGGATTGCTCAGGGCTCAAGTGGCTCTCCTGACCCACCAGGGCCTCCCCAGCGGAAACCTTTGCCCTGGGACTCTCTGTATTCTCTTTGTTGCATTAGCACTGTAAAAAATATTTTAATTCTACTATAGTAAACAATGTGACATGAGGTCTAGGCTCTTAATAAAAATGTAAGTGTATGGTTAAATACACTTAACTATTGGTACAGTGTTGCATAGCTTGCTTATTGTGTACTTACCCATTTTGTATAACTGAAATGTTCTGCTTCCCGATGGGCAATTTCCCAGTTCGTCCAACCTCTAGATCCTCTTCATCACCATTTCACTGCCTGAACCTACGAGACTGACTGAAATGTACAAGTGGACTCATGCAGTATTTGTCCTTCCCAGGTTGGTTTACTTGGCTTAGCATAGTATCATCAAGGGTCAACCGTGTTATCACACACTGCAAATTTCCTTTGTCTTAAGGTGGAGTGATATTCCACTGGATGGATATGCCACATGGTCTGCATTTGCTGTATCTCTTGTGGACATCTATTTTTTTTAAATTTTATTTAAAGAGAAAAAACAAAACAAAACAGAATAAAGGGTAGCAACAATACAGAATACCAAGGGAAAAAGGCAAAGAACAACAACAAAAAATCCTAAGAAATTATTACTTGACAAATTACATATTGACTTCTTGGAAATAGTTGTTCAAATTACAAAGTTAAAACATGTAAAGTAGACATTCAAACAGTGAGACTGTTAACGGTTCTGCTCCATGATCTGACAAAAAAAACAGCAATATGGTCATCCATCTTACCCACTCAAATATACATGCAATTATATCAAAAGGGTAAAATTAAACACAACAAAACAGAACAAAGCGGTTCACAAGAAAGCAATGTAACAGACATAAATTTCAAAGCTAGACAATCAGAGATATTCACTCTCTATCGTATTGACTCTTGTTTTCTTCCAAATAGTTGTCCATATTTTCACAAACAGGGAATTCACATGAAACAATCTAGTATGGAATTGATCTGAGCAGGACGAGGAGGGCATTTCAGGTCTTCAAGACCAGACAATAGGGAAGCCAAGAATGGCTGTCATAGTGTCTCTCATTCTCCTAGAAACAGCTGTCCATACCTTCATGTTTGTTGAACTTAAACAAAACAAAACCAGCTAAAATCACTTTGAAAAAAGAATGATAATTTTGCTGGATTACACATCATGACATTATGGAATCAGCACTGGGTACTGTAGTGTCTCTTTTTCTTCAAAGTAGTTGTTCATTTCAACATGTGCTATATAGTTGGTTCTCATAAACTGTTTATAAGCTCTACACATGCATGAGTCTCTACATATATATCTATCATTTCTGTATTAGCAGGAAAAACAAAACAAAGCAAGATAAAACAAAACAATTCCTAGAAAAACATGAGGCAGAAAAGTCACATAAAACCGCAATGTAAAAGACAATGTAAAAGGTGATCTACAATGGTTTCCATGGTGTCTCAGCAGTGTATAACAACATTAATAAAAATGAAGCTTTGGAGACAATATAAGACTTCAAAAGCAAGTAATAATCAAACCAGAGTGGGTATCTTAGTGAATCTTGTCATCTTCAGTGTAGTTGCCTATACTCGTAGACTTGATGCTATCAATCATAACGGATTTAAATAAAATCAGTCAATACAAAGTAGCAATCTAACAAACCAGATTCAAATAAGATCAGTCATAATAAAACAGTATAAGTTATAAAGGGCTTCAGATTAAGTTAATAGGAAATTAGGGATGATTACCATAATATGTCCTCTTATTTTGGGGATGGCTAACCATGTCCTCAAGTCTAGAGTAAGTAGACAAACTGGAACAGCACGTAATCCAACCAAGCAGAGTGATGAGAATAATGTAAATTTTAAATCTTGTTACCCAATTAACAATATCCTCTGCCTCCCTTTTTTAGACAATTCCTCCCCTTTCACTTCCATAGGGTGCACTGCTTGTTTTCGATCCCACTACCTCCCTATATAGAGCATCTCAATGGACCCTATCTCCTGATCTACTCTGCCTGTGTTTCTCTCTGTTAATATTTCAAGGCCATCTATATTAGAGATTACAGCCAATCTTCTCTGCCTTATTTCTGCTATTCTGTTTTACTGCCATTGGTTGTCTATATTTCTGTTCCACTCCTCTATCTGCCCTGTTCACTGAGGCCTCTCTGCCACTGTTCCTGAAATGCTTGTATTCTTGTTCTCTCTCCCTAGAATGTCCTTCACTATTTTTCGTAGGGTTGGACTGGTGATCACAAATTCTCCTAGTTCCTCTTTGTCATGGAAGCATCTTATTTCTCCATTAATTTCTAGAGAGATTTTTGCAGGATACACCAATCTGGGCTGGAAATTGTTCTCCTTCAGGGCTTGAATTACTTCACTCCAAGCTCTTCTTGACCTGATGGTCTGTGTCAAAAAGTCTGCCATGATTTTGATGGGTTTTCCTTTATAGGTGATCTGTTTCTTTTCTCTGATGGCTTTTAATATTCTGTTATTATATTGAATTTCTGGGATCTTGATTATTACGTGTCTAGGTGTAGCTCTGTTTTGGTTGTAGGTGGCTGGAGTTCTGTATGCTTCATACATCTGCATATCATTTCCTTTTTCTATGCTTGGGAAATTTTCCTTAATAATTTCTGTGAATAGCCTTTGCAATTCCTCTGTTTTGAATCCTACTTCTTCATTCACATGCTTTATTATTAAGTTATAGATCCTCTTGCCGTCCTCTAGCCTTCCAATTGTTACTGCCTGCTCCCTTGTTATTTTTAAGAGATCTTCCCTTTCATGATCACACATTGCAAGCCTGAGTTCAATTTTTGATAGTCTATCTTTGGTTTCTTTCAAGCAGTTTTGCCAGCTTTCTATGGAGTCTTTAGTTTCCTGATAATCTCTTTGAATCTGCTTCATGAATTCTAGGTTTTTTCTGTATTCTTCATTAAATTTTTCTCTCCTTTTGTGTTCCTCCATTCTTCTGTCTGTGTCTTCTTGAGAGGTGCCCAGCTTTTCTTTTATTAATCTACATATCTCTTGTTTAATTTGAATTAATATTTCAGTTTTGGTCCTGCTTACGAGGTCCTGAAGATACCTCTTTATGTCCGCTAACACTGTGTTTGATGTTGCATTTTTGTTGCCCTCAATCTCTTTTGTATTTACCTCTCCTGGATCAATGTTCTCAGGGTTGGGGGCTGGGAGTTGTTTCTTATTTCTCCCTTTCGTCATGTTTTTTGTTCCCTCCATACAAGTGTACAGTGTAATTCCCAGACCCTTTTCTTGTTGGTTAAGGCTCCTCTAGAGGATGCAGGCTAGAATCTTTTGCCCTCTTCAATAGGCTATCAGAGACTAAAGTTCACGCACGTGCAGTGTGCGCTGGCTCCTCCCCTCCGGGCCAGTCAACCTTTGCAGGTTTTCACTGCATCAGTGTGTGCTGATCTCAGGGAATTAATTTGTAGCGACTCACTGGGTCCCGGCCAGGGGCACGGCCTAGTCCAAGAAGATTCCATCAATCTGCTCGGTGAGGGGAGAAACCAACTGAAGCCACTTCCTTATGGAGTTAGGGCTGTCCTGTCCAAATTCAACATGTCTTCCAGTCGGTTTCCCCTTTCCCATGGGAGCGCCTTATTCCCATCACTCACCGCGTGTTAATGCCAGTCCCCGAAAACTGCTGGGTTCCCTGACCTCTGACTTCATCACGGCTGCGGTGCGAATTCATGGTGCCCCTGGGTGGGTCGAGTCCAGGGCCAGGTCCGGGCAAGCCATATGCAAGGCTGTTCAGCTCCATGCTCCAGCGGCTCAAGCCAGTGGCTTTGGCGCAATCACTTGGTCAGGTCTCTGGCAGGGATTCAGGCAGCTCGAGGAGGGCACTGTGCTCGCTGATCTTAGCTTCTCTTATGTTAGCCCCAGGACCTCATATTCGAGTGATTATTTGCACTTTAGCTTCTTTGTGGGTTGTGAGAGTCCATCTCTCTCTGTTTGGGTCTCTCCAAGGTGTTTTATTCTGGCATTTGAGCTGTCTCTCTCAGAGAGGGTCCCTCTCCTGCTACCTACCGGTCCACCATATTTTTGGAAAAAATCATCTTGTGGACATCTTGATTGTCTGCACATCTTGGCTTCATTGAATCTTGGGTGCTAAGATCTCTGCACGATCCTGATTCTAGTTCATTTAGATAAATATCCAAAAGCAAATTGCTGAATCATATGGTAGTTTTAGTTTTAATTTTTTGAGACATTGTCTTACTTTTTTACACAGCCACTGAAGCATTTTGCTTTCCCAACAATGGTGCAGAATTCTCTACAACTTGATTTTATGCTGGCTTTGTTCTTTAGGTATCAGAGGAAGGACACTGTCAGGTGACCTTAGGCAATGTGGAGAAGGAAAGATGATAGCAACAGCAATCCATTGGTTTCATGCAGATATGCACAATTTTGGAATAGACGGTCATTCAGGACATCTCCACATTTGATCTTGGAGCCAACACCTAACCATTCTGACACCAGGGCTTTACCATTTGGGTGATTCAGTAGCTCTCTGCTCCTACTACCCTTCCACTCCTATGTGTTTCTGTCTCCTCACCCAGGATTTTGGCCTGCTCATGGCTTCTATCTCTGCATGGCTTTTCTTTACAGGACCAGATGGTGGATGTCTTAACAGCCAACAGGTAAAATCAAGTGCTTGCGTAATGACTTCTCAATGTAAAATACTCCCGTTAGCTCACAGCAGGGCAGATGTGATTCAATAGCTATAGTTCAAAGATGTCTTGGCCAGATCTATGCCATCCAATAAGGCTTGCTACTGGGGTGGTCATTATAACATCTGTCAATTTGTTCTGCATTGCTATAACAGAATACCGCAGACTGCAAAATTTATAAAGAGCAAAAAGATGTATTTCTTACAGTTCTGGAAGCAGAAAACTGCAAAGATCAAGGAGCTGCCATCTGTTCACTTCATCATTCCAGGAATACAGTTGGAAGGAAATGCTTGCAAGACAGGGTTGAACTCACTTTTATAATGAATCACTCCCATGATGAAAAATTCACCCCTATATAACATTATGAACCCACCTTTTAGAGGTTTCACCTCTCCATGCTGTTGGAGATTAAGTTTTGTGATGCACTTAAACTACAGCAGTTACTTAACCTCTTAAGGCCTCAGTTTCCCCAACTGGAAGATGGAGACTCTAACCTGAACCATACAGTATTACAAAATAAGGGAAGTAAGAAGGATCATACCATCCAGTGGCTAGCACTTGCTTTCCAGTCCTACCCTTTCTCCTCCTGTTCCTTCTCATGGTCAAGCTCTTCTGGGGCCAGTTGAGTGTCTTGCAGCCAGTGGGTAAAGATTTCATGGTGGGACAGGCAGCAAATGACACTGATTCTTCCATGTCCAAGGGAAACTAGTGTCTCAGAGTAGCCTGATCACGGTAGCAGACGTAGGCCCCTTTAACATACACAGCCTCCTCATCCTGTGACTCATACTGGGCATTACATGCCTTTGGGGGCCTTCTGCACTCACCTACACATATTTAGATGTGTACCTCCCTAACCAAGGTTCCAGTCACCTAATCATAACATTCGGCTTGTAGACAATCATGTTTGAAACCATCTGAAATCATGCCCAGCCAGCAGTCCACACCAGATGTGTGCCACCGGATGGTGCATCCATACACCCACATGCCTGGTAAACCTTGCTCAGTTTCCTCTCTCATCTTGGAGGGAAGAAAGTTGGCTGCCTCAGTCTCATGTGGCAAATCCCTGACCCACCCCCATGCTGGTATTCCAGAGAGCACCCAGGGCAAACTCACCCTTCTTTTTTCAAGGAATTTTGAGTAGTAGCTCCACTTGTACTTAACAGAGGAAGGTACAGTGTGTTGAGCAGAGGAAGAAGCTGGAGGACGCTATGAAGCAAGCTGTAATGTTATTATCAGTCTCTGAACAGGAAGCACATGCTGTATGCTGAGTCCTGGGCATGCCAGGAAATGTTGGCTTCTTTAGGAAAGCAGTCCAAAAGGTGGCCTCCCCTCCCCCTCTCCCTTACATGGAGAGTTAAACCCAGCATTCCCTTATGTGACCTCTAAATCCTTTCCACTCTATTTTGCTGCTTCAAGAATTGAACATTAGGTCTCAAAGGAGGCTGAAAATGGCATCACATTCCTGGGTATGAGCAACAGGAAAGTCAACTTCAAGGAAGAAATTAAAGTGAACAGTGAAAGGGGAGAGGGCACAATAACAAAGACAAAATTCCAGGTCCTGCTATTATTTTCCCATGAAAGCACAGGATTGTACCATTTGAAGATAGGACTGCTTCTTTCAAGAAAGCCCAGCCAAGCAGAAATCACTGACCCTGCACTTCACCTGGTGGCTCAGTCCTGGAGTCTTAGTGGTCAAGGTGGCATCACATAAACTAAACTGTGAAACTGTAGTTGCAACTCCTTGGCTTCCTCTTGGCATAATTTGAGGCAATGTAAAAATAAATTTCATTTATGCAGTTATTCAGCAACCACCAATTATACAACTATCATATGACCAATGGCCTACTAGGCCCTGGAGGTATAAAGAGAACTAAAGAAAAATTTTCATGCTTATTATGTCAGACTAGACATATAGATATTCTATTAGGTCAGATATAATGGGTACACAAATGGGAAAAACTAAATTTTAATCCTCTAATTAAAAAACAAGCCAACAAATTAACTGCTAGTATAGATCTTGGCCAAAAAAAAAAAAAGATTTTATTTGCCTTCCCTTTTTTCAGCCACCTTTGTAGTTATTTCTGGACAATGTTGTCACTCCTGAGTTAAACTCTAGATGAGCTGATAAGCCGCCCTCTGTCCATCTGTCCTGGAAACTACAATATTTCTGGTGATGACCTCTTAGTAAGCTGAGAACCTGAGAAGCCACATGGAACACAGTCCTTCAATGATCCATGGTGGACCAAGAGCCTGACAGAGAAATGAACTTGTGTCACATTAAAACCACTAAGACTTGGGTGCTATTTGTTACTGAGCTTTATCCAGCCTACTCTAACACAAATAGATTAGAAGCCTAATTACACTTCCAAAGAGTATTGATTTCTCTGCATAAAAACTATCTGATGTGGTTTTAATTCATCTTTTTTTCTATACACTGTTTCAAACAACTCAGTGCCCAAGCTGACTTCCATTTCCTACAGTTTAAAACTCATCCCACTGTTCACAAATTTGGTTTTCAAATGTTAAAGAAGCAAACCTCAGAGAAAAAGAATTCTGAAATTTCATTTGTAGGCCAAGAAAATGGTGACATGAGAATATTCACTTTTAGGGGGCCCACAAAGGTTAACACGAATACAGAGACTGCACATTGTCCTGTTGCCATGGCGAATACAGGGCTTCTGTGGTTCTAGGGGATACAATGGCAGTGACAGCAATGACAACTGAAAGAAACATCAGCCTGCTGGCAACCTGGCTCATCCCATCCACTGAGTTAGAAAATCAGGAGTTTCACAAAGCTAGAGGAGGAAATTATTGCAGGAATTTGAAATAAATTCTAGGGTGCTGAACTGATTAACACAAGTTATCAGAAGACCAGGCTCGAGATGAAATTATTTATCTGAGTCCTGGGCAATTTCATCAACACTGCTAAGAAAGACACTCAGCAACCTTGCGTCTTCATTGGTTGAAGGCCAGATGTCCTTGTCCCCATGGGTTCAGGTGCAGACTCGTGTGAAGAGCCCTGAGAATCCTGTTACTCTCTAACCTTGAGGCTCATACTTCAGCCTGGCCTGGGTAGCAGAAAAGCGTACTGAGGAGTGGGAAAGGAAGAACACAGTAGGATTCAACCAAACTTAGTAGGTTTTCTTATCCTCCCACAAGTACTTATCTAACTATATCTGACTGGTTACTGAACAGTAACTGTCTAAATGTATTGTTTCATAACGCTGGTTTTACTAAGGGCTTACTACATGGCAGGAACTGTGCTAAATACTAGGGCTAGAGAGAATGACCACAACAAACACTGATTCTGCACTTAAGGAGCTGAAGTCTCCTTTAGTAAGCACCTGCTGGATGCTTGTCTCATCTTGCAAAGCAGAGAGGCTTTAAATAACCGAGACAGTTCCTCTAAATCTCAAAGGAGTCACAATCCATGAGGGCACTCAGGAGGCAGCAAAAGAAGACAGACACACTGGAAATGGATGATTCCTGTTGAGGGCCTCCTAGCTGAAGAAAGAATCACATGGTATCTGACCATCATCATTATCTTTTGGGGGGTTTGCAACACCCCACTCAAACCTGGCCAATCTTTGTTGTGTCTATCACCCTCTCCCTCCATACCTACATCTTCCTGATTTTTATTTCATCAGCCTAACCCACAACCAAAGGTGCCAGCAAAGTCCTGTCTCACCCAAATCTCACTAACCATGAAAACTGATTTTGGGTTGGGTCTCTTGATTACTCTTAGAGGAAGCTCATACATTAAACACATAAGGAATTTATTTCAACAGCCTCAAAAACATTCATACTTTTTGATCTAGAAATTCACTTCTGGATGTATCCCAAGGAAATGATTCTAAATAGAGGTAAAGTGTTTTTGCACAAGGTTACAGCACCATTTATGTTAGAGACCAATGAGCATTCTTAGTTACTTTCTTGTTGCTGAGACAAAATCCCCAACACCCGCAATTTAAAGAAGAGGTTTCTTGTGGCTCACAATCTCAGAAGTTTCACATCGAGGTAAGCAGTTTTAAATGCGACATGGCATGGTGGAAGGGACTGGCACAGGGGTCGCTCACATCACGGTGACCAGGAGGAGAGAGTAGGAGGAATGGGGGACAGAAATTCACCCTTGCAAGGCACCTTTCCAGTGACCTGCCTTTTCCAATTGGCCCTGTATAAGACTTTAGGGAACGTTTTACATCCAAAACAAGCCTCCATCTAAATACTCACAACAAGGGTAACAGTAATCACCTCATGGGCAGGCTGTGTGCTGGGAAATGTTTAATTCATTAACACAGTGCAGCCCACACTGGTGAAGTGTTTAATGTAGTGATTTGCTTAGGACAGAGTCTAGATTCACAGTGGTATGTAGAATTTGAACTCACCTACACACTGTTTGCTTAGGAGGAAGGAAACAAGAATATTAATTGTTATATATGAAAGGATTATAGTATTATTTTCTTTGCTCTTCTCTTCTTCACTTGTTAAACTTGGTAAAATGAAAATGAGCTTTATAATCAGAAAGTTAACATTTTAAAAAGATGTGATAAAACCAGCTAGACAGACGTGGTCTGCTGTGGTCTGCTGGGGAAGTCTCCTCAGCCAGGCCTGCCAGTTCAACTGTGGGAGAGGTAAGCCATTGCAAAATATCACAGAAAGTCTTTAAACCGTTAAATACGTTTTATAGTTGCAATTGCTGGCTCTGCACTGGCTGTTTATTCTGTTAATGACTCTTTTTTTGTGAACCACTGTTTACAAATAAGGCAGTTCCTGGAATCTGCTGGCAATTAGGGAATTGTTCTAGCTTCCTAATGAAAAATAAACGCCATTAATAATGCCTGTCTGGGCTTATGCTCATGTAGGTTTTGTGTCATTTATTTTGGGAACAGATAGTAATAGTCTTTTAAAAATATCTCTAACCTATAGATTGTTCCTATGCATCTTTTGCTAATCTCGTGGCAGGGAGAAATCCTTATTAAGATAAGATGAAGGATAACGATAAATTTGGTTTTCCTCCACGTTGTTGTTCATCAACAGTGGTATCCTGAAAATTGTCATTGTTAATTTAGCTATTTTGTTCTGTATGCGCCTTTGGTGCCAGCAGCCCTTAATGTGCTCTATTTGAGACAGAAATCATGAATGGGCAGTATTATGCCACCTGGAAGAGCATAAGGGGGAACCATACATGGGCTAATGCTGCCAAGAGTAACCGAGGTTGCTTATAAAGAAAACTAGGTGGGCTCTCGCATGTATAATGTCAGACCTTCTGATTGGTCATGGATAGGGACAGAGCTGCATGCAGACCTGAATAAAGAGGGCTGCAGAGGGGAGGAATCTTCCAGAGAGACTGCAGAGCAGTCGTCTGGGGTATGACTGCAACTGAGGCCTACTGCAGCTTAAGCCAGTATCCCCCTGAGGGCTACGGGGTGCTTGGTACAGCCAGGATACTTGCAAGGTATTTGGGGTACTTTTACAAAATAAAAGTACTTTGTGGGGATCATTGGACCCTCCTCTCCTTTCCCAACCCAGGAAAAAGTAAAGCCTATATATAATACACAGACTTGAATGGTTATTCAGAGAGCTTTATTTGTAATATATCTCTGAACTGTATACAAGGTGAATGCTCCTGAGAAGCTGAATGGATAGATAAATTGTGACACATTCATGCAATGGAATATTACTCAGCAACAAAAAGGAAGAGCTATGTATACATATCACAATAGGGATTAATCTCAAAGTAATTATGCTATACAGAAAACTGAGACCAAAAAAAAAAGAGTACAGACTGTGTAATTCTTTTTATGTTAAATTCTAGAAATTGTCAACTAATATTTGGTGTCAAAAAGTAAACAGGGTACGAGGAGATGAGCAAAGGATTACCATAGGGTTAACCTGATGGTAGTGATCAAGTTACTGTGTGCACACGTGTGCCTGTGTGTACATAAGTCAAATCACACTTTAAACAGACAGTTCATTGTTATATCAATACACCCATTTTTCAAAAACTGAGCTCCATCATCACATTTTTTTATAAAATTAATAACAATAATTTTACTCATAGAAAAATCACCTTCGAAATTCCATTTTTAAATTTTTTAAAAATTTCAGTCACAGGCCACATTAATATTTTGGTCCACCCTAGAGGACACATACAACAGTGATCCCATAGATCATAATGGAACCTAGAAGTTCCTGTCACCTAGTGGCATCATGGCCATTGTACTGTCGTAGCTCAATGCCTTGCTCATGTGTCCACGTGAAGCTGGTATGAACAAACCATCTCAAAAAAATGGCACATGAAACTGTGCATAGTACCTAACACTTGACAATCACAAGTGACTATCACTGGTGTGTATTTGCTACACCACACATGTATTGTTACATGTATTCATTCTACTTACTTTAAAAGATTTACATGCTGTGTTATGAAATTAGTAGCCTCACACATCTTGTGTTTATTGTATCACTATGTCTCTTATTCTTTTCCTTTCCTCACTTCTTTTCTTTTCTCATTGCAAACCCAGCGCCTTGGGCATAGTAAGCAAGCACTCTACCACTAACTAGGGTGTCCCCAACACTTACTGTGTCTCTCCATGGTATAGTTTTCTTTTGTGCTTGATTTCTCCTGTTGTTTTTGTTCATCACGGCCCTAGGATCAATAAGTTATATCAGATGTATCCTGCGTGCATGCATATGCACATACATGTACACATACCACATAACCTAGGTGTGCAATAGGCTGCGCACTGCCTTTGTGTTAGCACACTCTAGGATGTTCACACATGATGAAATCATCTCTCCATGTTTTCTCAGAATGGATTGCTGTGGTTAAGCAAAGTGTGACTATTAAGTAAAACAGAAAGTGAGAGAAAACTAAACCTTTACCTACCAGATGAGTCATTTCATTGTTTGGGAAGGGTGGCAGGTTCACATATCTTTTGTGTATGTCATATAATACTGTGTTTGTTTCAAGTAGTTCATAAAACAATATGCTATATGAGAAACTCTAAGAAACAGAGTAGATTTCACAACATAAGACTGGCAAAGAGTCAATTAAAAAAATGGCTGTAGATAAAAAAGAAGTGAGAGAAAGTGTTGCCTAAAGTGGAAAATGAGGATAGAGGATCACGATAAATTCACAAGTGCATTTCTGTGTCTCTGCTAATGTCTGGTGCCCAGTCAGAGATCTAGCTGAATTTTCTAGAAGGTAAAAGTCAAGAGTACATAAGGAACTGCTTCCAAACTTTTATACTAAGATACCACTTGAGGTCCATTCAGAACCTCACAGTATCGCAGTCCAAGATACTGTGCTCCAGCCTGCTGTGCCTTCCCTGTTCCAGGGGCTCAGATGTGTGCTTGTTCAAGACATCCTCTCCCCATAGACTCAGATACTGTGAACTCTCTTGTGTCACTTTAGATTCTGGGCCCTCAGAAGCCTTGACTCCTAAAAAAGCCCATCCGTCCACCAGTTCCACACCTTTCTTAGTCCCCAGTTTCTGCTTTGTCTCAGGTGGCCCCAGTCTGTGGGCCTTGGAACATAATCTTATCATCCTTCCTGGAAGGAGAACCCTGTGACAGCAGGGTTCCTTCTCCTGTGCCTCCTCAGTGCCTGACACATGGTGTTCACTTGTGAAACAGCAGGAGGACAGAAACAAAATCCACCAAGTCTCCCAGTTTGGCCAGTCAAAAAGGTGTGGGATTCAAAGAGACATGACAGAACCTGGAAGTACAAAGAGAAGTGACAGGAGGGAATTGGTGACCTCCTAAGAAACAGGTAAATGGAACTCAGGTTAATGATGTCACTCAATGTACCCTTGCTACCATTAGATCAGTGTTACCTATGTGACTGTACTTGCAATTTTATTGATTGTAATTTTGACCCATGTTGCACCTGCCTTATGACTTTGCACTATAAAACTTGCTTCAAGGGGTGGGCTTGTTGGCAACCCAGGACACCTTCTGTCCTTCAGGAGTGATTCCTATTCCCCATTCCTTTTCTCCAATGAATTTTCCTAAAAAAAAAAAAATAGGTAAATGGAGAAGTTCTTTATTAAACCCCTCTGTGCTGATGCAGAGAAAAGCACTCTGGAACATCCCCTGGACTGTAACTTCAGGCCCCAGCCAACACTGTATGCATGGATCACCACTGGGCAGTTTCACAACAGGTCACTTCACACATGAGTGCCATCACCTACTAACCCACCACTGTACACGCATAAAATAACAACTCAGTTTGCCAGGGCACCTGTCAAGAAACCAAGACACGTAGCCAGTTGAGAACCTAAACTCCATGACTTAGCATGGTGAAGTGGTTTTTTTCTCTTTCTTTTTTCTTTTCTTTTCTTCTCTTTTCTTTTCTTTTTTTCTTCTCTTCTCTTTTCTTTCTTTCCTTTTCTTTCCTTTTCTTTCCTTTCTTTTCTTTCTTTCTTTTTATCCAATTGGTCCTCAGAAAAGATTCCACCTTGCTATGATACAAATCCTACTTTCCCCCTCTTATGTTCCTAAAATCTTCTAGGACCTCCTTTGAGTCACCCACTAATCTCCTGAATTCCCTTCAGATCATCCTTCCCAGAGTACCATGTCTGGATCTTATTTGGAAATAGGGGACTTGCAGGTGTAATTAGCTAGCTTCAGATGACATCACACAGGAGCAGCATAGAGCCTTAATCCAATGTGAACTATTGTCAGAAGAGACAGAGACAGACACCCAGGGAAGGTGATATAGTGACCAGCAGAGGTAGAACAGCACTACTGCTACAAGGCCAAGACAACAGGGATGCTAGCTACTGCCACCAGTGAGGAGAAAGAGGGTCCTCCTCTAGAGCCTTCAGCAAGACCATAGTCCTGCCAACACTCTAGTTTCAAACTTTCAACTTCTAGAACTCTGAAAAAATACATTCTTGTGTTTTCACTCATTCAGTTTGTGTTTCCTTGTCATGGTAGCCCTAAGAAACTAGTACTGTGAATAGCTCACAGTGACTTCCCTGAGCCTCAGTTTCCATATCTGTAACATGGCATAATAATAAGAGTAACTGATCACTATGTTTCTTTGTAATTAAATGAAATGAAACTAATACATGTCCAATAATGGTACTATGATTGTTAGTAAGTCAGTTTGGAGGTAAATATCAAAGCATATGGAGCATAGAAAAAGGATCAGGATAATTCTACCATCTGCTTTGAAAATCATCCCCTTCCTCCTGGACAACAATATAAAACTATCAGATTCCAATAGAATCCAAAAGAAATGTCACCAAGGGGAAACAGGGAGGAATTAGAGATATGCAGATGTCAATCCTTAGCCCTGTACTGTTGAGTGGGGAAATTCAAAGTCCATCTATCTGCAAAAACAGAGAGAAAATAAATGTTTACACTCCCTCAAAAGGACACTTGTTGTCTTGTGAGATATAAAACTCTTAATCTGGGAGTATGGCTTATGAGAAGCAAAGGACAATGGCATCAGGAATGAGATTCGTCTCAGATGTACCACAGGAAGAGCAGACCCCCCCCTCCCTCTGTCTCTCTGTCTGTCCCTCTCTCCATCTCCCTCCAAAGGCAAATGGTCAAAGTCACATAAAATACAGCCAGAGAATACACTAGTCCAATGCATGCCTCATTTGAGTTATTTTTGTAGACACTGAACTCGCTAGACACCTGTTTTATCATCCGAATGCAGAGGGATAATCCATGGAATTTCCACCCTCCTCCAGGCACCAAGTTTGAACAAGCAGCCCTTCGCAGATTGAATGACTGATTTGAGAAAGTCTTTTTTTTTTTTCTATAAGGCAGGTAGCAGCAGCACGAAGGTGAATACAGGATTTGCAGGCATTTGGGTGACTCTGCAAATTCCCTATTCCCTTCCCTGGGAGCAATAGCCTAAACATTTGGCTGCCCTGGTACCTCTTTAGCCATTAGCTAGACTGCCAAAGGGGCTGCGTGGGCAGTAGCCCCTCAACTGATACCCCTCAATGATGGCCTTTTCCAAGGCCATGGACACTGATTGATTACAAATCCATTATTTTGTGGATGTTTAAAATGAATTGACATCTATGGCACCCTTTAAACCACCACGTTGGCTTCTGCACCGTGGTGGAGCCAGCAGTAGAGTGGGGCTCCACCATCGCAGTTGACCATGTCCTTTTCAGATACAACTATAGCACGACTTTCATAGCTGCAACCTTGACTCTGGGTCAAAGGGACTACTGGAGTGTACTTATGCAGTTACTGAGCATTAAGATGGATTTTATGACAACAGATATTGAGGACCCAAGACTGTATTATCAGGGCAGTTGAAAAAGATATTGATCATCCAATTCCGAATGCATCATAAGTTTATAGAAGATACTGAGATTAATTCCCAGATTCCAATATCCCAACCATATTGTTTTGAAACTGACCTTGACTACAAGTCCAGTTGACAACAGACCTGTGAGACAATCAGAGGCAGGTGGAAAGCACATCAGTTTTCAATAACCATGACAGCATTAGAAATCAGATGGGACTGTGTTTTAAGATATGCCTTTTATCCAAGTTCAATATGTTTCCTGGCTGGGCTGTTGATCAATTCTTAAAAACTCCAAAACTCATAAGGCACCTGTATGTAACAAGGCTGTAATCGACAGGTATAATCAAATAAGGACGACCTCCCAGGCCCCACAAGTGACTCCAGCTAGTCAGGAAACTGGAAAGCAAAAATGAAGAGGTGACATCCAGAAAAAATACATTTTTTTCTCTCCAGTGACATTGGAGAGGAATTTGTTCATCACATGTTGGCCTCTGGTAACCAAAGATTCCATGTGGCTGGCAGCCATGCTGTGGGCAGGTGGAGTTTGCACAAGCCACTTCAGGGAGAGGCTATAGGAGTAACACCAAGCTGGGCAGGCATCACACTGGCCTCCAAACCCCACAGGTGCCCTGGACTTCTGAGAAAGCAAAGAGGGAAATGCATGTCTTCTTGGGGAACTAAATCAGTAGCTATACACAGGAGAATCCGTTTTGTATGAAAATAGTCCTGAAATTCTGGAGGGTCACCTAGCACAGTGATGGCAAACCTTTTAGAGCTTTCGATGATACAAAAAGCCTGTTGTGGCATGTGTACCATAGATTATCCTCTACTGACCTAGCACATACCCACTTCCAGTTTGGTATATGTACTTCCAATGTAGTTCTTATTTATTAATACTTTAATAGGAATTTTTCCGGTGCTTCTGGGCACATTCCCAGGTATGTTGAGAAGTGTGAACCGTCTCTCTGGAATTACGCAGTAAAGCAGATTACCTGGGAAAACCCACAAATACAAGCGTGTGTAGGTGTGCATTTCTGCAGAAGATGGCAGGAGGTCCTGGGGGAGGGGGTCCGGGCTCAGAGTTGATTCTCCAAAGCAGCTGCATGAAGGGTGTGAAGAGGCAAAGGAGCAGAGCTTTAGCCAGGATCCAAGTACAGCCTCGGTCCCCCACAACCCCCAAGTACAAGTTATCAGAGGCAGGATGGGGGCAGCTATTTCATTCAAGAACACAATAATGAACTACTTTGTAAAAACTAAAATAGAAAAAGAAAAATACTTTTCAATAAAATTGAAAAGTTGCTTTGGGACCCTCTGTCCACCTTACCTTTTCCTCCTACTCCTGCCCTCCTCCCTATGGCCCTGCCCTCTCCTTGGAAGCCTGAGTCTCCAGACAATTTAATGAGGAATCTAAGTCCGTACAGTAAAAATTCAGGAAGGGCCACACCAGCACCTCATTTTCTGTGCTCCTGGAGCCAGATCTTTTACCTCTGTCTTATTTGTTTTTAGGGGAATTATTTATATGACAAACTAAAAACTCTATACCTTAAAAAAGTTTCCCGTTGGAACTTCATTAAAAAGTCACATGTCTTAATGTTTTTATAGCACAATTTGACTCCTTAAAATTTTTGTTTTCTTGTCATGAATAAAGCCATGCAAAAACAAGGTACATTTTTTAGAAAACAAAGACTGCTTACATCCCAAACTTGCCTGATGTAAACTTTCCAGTTGTGCAATGGGGCATCTTGATATCTTGCCACTCCCTGAAGTTCACATCTGGTAGTTCATTAACACCACCTGGCAGGCTTACTACAGTGAGAAGCATAGCTTCCCAGCCCCTAAACCAGGCCTACTGACTCAGCATTTCAGGGACAGGGTCCAGGAACACACACCTAAGAGCCTTCCCTGCTTGATCCAAACGCAGCCTGATGCCAGTTCGATGACCACTATTTTGGAACCACTGTTTATATCATAAAGGTACCAGCATGGAAATCATCTATTGCATTATAGCAGGTTGCTATAGGAAAGAGAGAGACACCCCACCGACCGAGCCACACAGACAAGTATAATTTGTTATGGCTGGAGAGGGAGAAAAATACCAGCTATCACCCAAGTGGTCAGTTTAGTTTTTAACTGTACTCTATTCAAGAAGGTTAAGCATCTTAAAACACCATTTATCCATCAAATTTCCTTCAGAGACCACCAAAGAATTCAGTACAGACACTTCATTTGCTCCTAAACATGTGCCCCTAATTGGAAAATGACATTCTGTCCTTCTTCCCTTCACCTCCATCTCTCTGCACACACTCAGAGATTTCCCTCCCAAAGTCCCCAAGCCTTGTTGAGGTTAGAGAAGGAACATCGAATTTTATTTTAGATTTCTTTTATCCTCCCTCTCTTCTCCTCAAAATAAAAATTGATCTCTAAGGAGCACAGATATTGACTTAACTTGTTCTGAATTACTCTAATCTCAAGTGACTCTTTGTCACTCATTTTACAGGAAGCAAGTAACATACCTATTATCCTGTTATCTCCTCCCGGAAAAGAACATTTTGATGGGAACTTAGTGTTCTGGTTTGCCAGCACCCACGGCAGCCAGGCCTCAGAGCCCCTGCTAGGAACCTCACAGGGACTGAAGGTTTTGGACTCCTTGCTCTTAAACAAATGAAAAAAGAACCAGATTTGTCACCATCGAACACACTAAGGGAGCTGTCTGAGGAGCTGCCCAAGCAGAGTAGCGTAGCTCTGAGAGTCAGACAGACATGGCTTCAGACCCTGGCTCTGCCACTGGGTCACACAGAAAAATCATTCATTTCACATGTGGAGGTCTCTGGTCCTGCTCTTCTAAACAGAAAGAATAACACCATGGGGACCATGTGATAGGGTACCTGTGGAGAGAGGATAGTTTTGAAAACAACTCTATGTATTAAAAAGCTATGGTTTGTATTATATTTTTATTAGGGCAACCAGATAAAACAGAGGGTGCCCAGTTGTACATAAATTTCAAAATTTTTCATTATACATTTGTCACGAGCAATATTTAAAAACAAACATAATTTTAAAAGTACTCCTTGTTTGTTGAAAATTCAAAATTAACTGGGCTCCTGGGATATGACTCACCACATATGGAGAAAGAGGCAGGTCAAGCTACCCTGGAGAAGCAGGGATAGACAGCACGACAGGGGTGATCAGTAGCCACTGTTTTGAAAATCGGAGTTCTTCCAGATAAATGACTTTATCTTCTAAGAAGTCTTGTAAAAAGGCCAGTGTGGCCTGCTTGCTCATATTGTAGGTATGGACACTTCATCCCTGAGCAGGACATGGGTCGGGAATTCTAACACACAGAAGACAATATCATCCAAAGCGTCAGCCTGCTGCATTTGTTTTATAGCTAGATTTATAAGCAAAGTCAAGGTCTCAGTATCCCCTTTCCATACCCTAGTCCCAGAAGATGTAAGCCTTAGCTAAACAGGATCTGTAGTAGCAGATACAAAGAAATGTTGCACCGAGTGCTAATTTCAGTGTCAGCTCTGAGACACCAAGATCTGGACCAAAAGCAAGGCAGGATCTAAGCCTATGGAACTCTGTTAAACAAGGGATGCTCAACAGAATCAGAGTCTCCATATTTCTAGCTCTTGCAGCACCCAGAAAGTTTATATAAAGCCTTTTGACAGGAAACCATCCCTACTTAGACCGATAGAATTCATACCAGAGAAGTAGGTACCAATAGTATCCTACAAAAAAAGGCCACCAAACCACAAAGAAACAAGTAACCCTAATTTAAAGGTAGTGGCCATGTCAAACAATACGCTTGGACTGTTAATTTAGAACTTAGAATTATTACATAGAAAACATGAATAACTATGTGTTAACTGTTCAAGGAAACTGAAATTGGGATCACAAAAATAAGCAAGCAACAAATAATCATCAAAATAACCAAGAATATCTGAGAAATAATCCACTAAACTTTAAGAATAGGATCATTGTTTAAATCAGAAATAAAATATATGAGTCAAGCAGATAAGGCTTGGCTAACAAGATTTGTGAACCAGAAAGTATCACTGAAAAGTTACATGTCAGTACAGCATGAGAGTTGAGGAGACAGAAAATATGCAAGGTTAATATCTATGAAGACTAGAATTAAAAATTCTAAATCACATCTAATCAAAATCTCAGAAGAACAGAAAAACATTTTCAGAGAAAATGTTTGAGAAATTTCTCAAACTGATGAAAGATATGAATTCATAAATCGAGAAAATAATAGAAAAGATGTGTCTACAGATAGTATATTGAAACTGCAGAACAGCGTTAGAAACAACCAGAAAGACAGACTGTCCACAGAGAAATTAGACTGATAGCAGATTTCTCAACCCTGGTGATGGAGACCGGATGATAATAGGCAATGTCATTTTAGTACTGAGAGAAAATAACTGTTAGCCCAACATTTTATCCAATAAAACTACTTTTAATAAAAATAGTTTGAGGTAAAAACCAATCCCATATAATTTTAAGAGCCAAGACCAGGAAGTTTGCCACAAATGATCTAAATTCACTAAAAGAGCATCTAAAAGACATTCACTGAGGAAAAACCAACAGATCACAGGAAATGTGGCTTTGCTGCAAGACAGAATGTGAGCAAACAAAATGGACATCATACAGGTAAACCCAAACAAATTTCTATTTTAACTAAAACTTGAGCTAAAACACCGAGCTCATAAGTGTATGTGTTGGGGGAGGGGTATTTAGATTTAAAAGTTTTCTAAATTCCTGGTGTTTTTCATTAAAGGTTCTGTATAAATGCATGTATGTGGCAAGCTAGAATTGTCCTTAGAAAACACTATTGTCCCAATAGAAGTATTAATATGTCATTTTTATTCCTTAAAATGTCCTGGACTGAAGAATAAATTATATTGTCCCCCTGCCTATGACACAATAATCCTGCTCCTGGATATATGCATTAGAGAAGCTCAGTACGTGTGTACTGGGAGATGAGTAGTGAAGTGTTCGGTAAGAGGGATGTTATCTGATAGCACTTTGTAAATGGCCTAGTTTTCCTCCCATGAGTGGACACTGTGGAGGCAAAGAAAACATGCTGAGCCCCACACAGTCATGACTAAGAGTGAGACGAAGAACGAGCCCAGCTTGCTTTTCCTTCGCATTACAGAGAGCCCTCGGCCCAGCCCTCTCTAAGCCTCGATTTCTTCACCAGATCAAACGCACAGGATTTGGAGGAAGCATGTTTTCCCTCATAACAAATACTAACAGTTATTGAGCACTTACAGTAACTACACAGTTCACTAGGAGTTATGAATCTATAGCTCATTTAATCCTCACAAGGGCGTTTAAGGTGCATATTATTAGTACTATGCTCATTTTACAGGTATGATAGTCGAGACCTAACAATAGTAAACAACTTATGTAACATCAAGGAACTAACAAGTTCTGGGCCCCGGAGCAGCTTAATTACTACTGCCTGCTGCTATGAGCTGCCACGGCCCAGTCAGACACCACGGCGCCCTGGTGCAGAGCCGGGCACGCTGGGAACACTCAGTATCTGAGTAAGTGATGGTGACACGGTCATGCTGGAGTTGTCCCTCCTGTCTGATCTACAGAAGGAGAGCGGAAAGGGACTGTAGACCTTTTGTAAATGGTGACGCAGCCACCTATTATGTCATTCAATAGATTGCCCAGTGCTACCAAGCCGAAACACAGGGTCCCCATGAGCCATTCACTGATGACCCTCTGAACTGCAGACATGCTTAGAACACCTTCCAGAAGGCTTTGCAGACTGTGGCCCATGACTGAGGTCACACACCACACCCCTCCTCCATGGAAATGTGTGTGAGATTGAAGGATGAGGCAGAGACTTTCTCTGGGCTGATGTTTTCACAGGCATAATTTACTGCTTTGTTGTTGGCAGGATAATTTTAAAAAAAGAAAAGAAAAAACAAGAGAAGCAAATGACAGTATAGACAAAACAGTCCCTTCTGCTCTCTTGGTCTAAAGAATAAGACAAATGTCTAAGGATGCCTGAATCACTCTCCCACGGCTTGCCTGTAGGCTGTGTTTCTCTTCCGTTCCATGAGTCCTAACCTTCAACAATCCAAAATGATGGGAGAAGAAATGACCTGTCACTTTTACAGAGGGGAAAACAAAGGCTTTTCCTGAAGTCTTGTGGAAAGAAAAGTAGCAACTGCGAGCAGGATATGAGGTGAGGCCTTGAGGGGTGGGGGACTTTACTGCAGCCAAGGGGTAGCGGAGATCCAGTGGGGTTTGTGACAGGGGATGAAGCAAGAGTCCTTTGTAACCAGAATACGGGGTCAGGGAGAATGGGGAGTCTGTCCCGCCATTTCCTTCCTCTTTCCCTCCTTCCTGCCCTTTCTTTCTTCCATTATGGAAGGCCTGTGCGGTGCTAAGTTAGGCCTTGGAAATATGGCAGTGAACAAGCCAACTCCTTTGCTCTTGCAGGTAGAACATAAATCACTGGAATCTGAACCCCCTCCTTCAGCCTTCTGCAAGCCTCCAATCAAAGACAGGCAGCCCCTAGCCTAGGTGCTGAGCCTAACCAGACACCTATCAGGCCTCTGCTGTTAGAGCCATTGAAATTAGAACCATCAAGGCTCAGACCTTGCACACATCACACGTGTGTCTGGGAAACAGCTCCCAGACCCCTCCACCCCAAGGCAGAGTGGGGGGGGGGGGTCAGGTCACTGAGATCCCCTGTATCTTCCAGTTGGACAGACCTGGAGTCCTGATACGCATTTTTCTTACTCTTGGGTCCGGCTGTACTTTCCTGGACACAATGCTATTTACCAGGAGCTAAACTAAAATGATCTCTCCAATTTGCAACCACTCTGCCTGGCTTTCAGATGTTAAAAGCCTGATTTGTTAAAGCTGCAAACAAACCTGTTACCCACTCAACTTGGACTCGCAAAAGCAAATCTTGTTCTCCCAGGCAGAACAGATGAGAAGGATGTATGAGGGCCCATTCCACCACCACCCAAAGACACCCACAAACTCCATGTGCACCAAATCCCAGGTTTCTGGCAGAAAAGTCAGTGGCCTTCTGTATCATGATAAGGACAATGACAATAGCATGGCTTCTCAGGCTTCAGCTACCCGGTTTCCCATAATGCTGGATTCATGCATCCAACTCCAAGCTGGACCTGACTCCCTCAGTCTCTAAGTATCAACTGCCCACTGCATACCGGGTACGGGTTAGGAACAGGAGACCACTGCTGAGCAAATGGAGGTGGACTTTGCCCTCCTTGTACTTTCCATGGAGGCAAAGCATTTTTATACGAATTTGGGCAAAAAATATTCCCTCCAATCATAACGTGTTATACATAATACAGGAAAGATAGTCATGCAAGGAGGTGGCAGAGGAACTGAAGGGCTCATGGAGGATGAGGCCAAATTCTCTAACCTTTGTGCTGAGAGTAGAAGGACAGAAATGCTGACAGTGCTGCTGGTGGTAGAGTTTGAGGCAGAAGGAGTGTTGCACAAAAGGGACCTGCATGTGCAAAGATCCTGAGGCAGGAGGGAGCATACCTATGCAGGATGCAGACTGCCCAAAGAATTGTAGCAATAGCCAAGGCAGGATAGGGAGCAGCAGTTAGTCAAAATAGAGGGCTTGCCAGCACAGCTCAAATAATGCTCATGGTGCTCTCTGGCCAGCACACTTGGTGTCTGTCACTTCACATGCTCCTTTTCCCTTCCTGCACACTTAACACATCCTCCAAGAGACCCCCAGCCACACCTGTGTGCAAATATCCTCCATTCTCCCCCTGCTCAGAGTCCTCGCCTGGTGTAGCAGTGGGCCTCCCCTGTGCACTGTACCCCATGTACCTGACTGTGTGCCAGGGAGATGTCAAGACAAAGAAGCCCAGTGCCTGGGCCTGTCCTATGGGGGAAACTGATGCATGACAGTGACAAGCAGGTGGTTGGCACTGGTTCAGAGAGGTGTGCAGATGTCTGGGCCTGGAGAGGAGGCTCCAAACACTCCTGGAGCCCTACAGCAGCCTTCCGGGGCTTGTGCTCAACAAGGCATCAGAAGCGGTATCATGGAAGAATACAAAGGACTAAAACTAGCAATTCCACTCCATCAGCTATTCCCCTTCTAGGTGTCTTCCTCAAAGAGATAAAGACATTATGGTATAGTAATACACACTTACTCATATTTATAGCAGCACAATTCCTAACAGCCAACTGCTGGAAGCAGCCTCTATGTCCACCAAAGATGAGTAGAAAATGTGGCAGCTATACACAGCGTTAAGTCCTTCTGCATAAAGAAGGATACACTTGAATCAGTTGTAGGAAAATTTGAGAGCTAAGTGAAATAAATTGCATCTGCAAGCTTAAATATTGCATGGTTTCTCAGAAACCCAAATTATAAAGAGCAAAATGAAAGATAGATAAAAGGAAGATAGTAGGGCTTTTGCAAAAGGAAAGAGGACCAAAACATTAAGGAAGGGAGAAGGAAGAGGAAGGGAAGGAAATGAAAAGAAGAATTAAGATATGACATATGTTATGTAGGGGGAAAGGGATTTACTTATCTGGGATAAATATTCAGGATTTCAAGAGTTGGGCTATATAACAGCTTCACAGATTTATAGAACTACCTCAGTAATTGTCAGTGTGATTGCAACATTTTACAAACCCATCAGTTTTCCTGTAGATTGGCATTTGGTATAGTCACTCCTTTATTATTAATCTTTTTCCATTCTAATAAGAGTATCTGGCAGTTCTAGTTGATATTTTCAAATGGTATTGAAAATATTTTTATGAAATTACTTTCCATCTATACATCTTATCTTCCAAACATTTTATAATAGAGTGTTTGTGTCTATATTCTCATTACTGAGAAGTTTTTGCTGTGTTTTGATTTTTTGCTTCTTGCACTGGAAATTGAACTCAGGGCCTCACTCTTGCCAGGGAGGCACTGTGCTGCTGAGCTATGTCCCTGACCCTACTGCTAGGTTTGAGTCATTTATTAGATGTTTGGTTGGCAATCATTGTCTCTAGGTTTGTCACTTGTCCTTTTATCTTTGCAGAGTCTTTATAGTGGTGAAGTACAATTTATCAAATATTCCTTGTACTAAGTTTTTTTTAACCAAACAGAATGACTTTATTTGACTATCCCTACAAGTTGAAGATTTTTCTCCTGTTTATTATTGCTTTGTTTTTAAATTTTACATTTTATATGCTAACTAATCCATAATATCTTTTGAGTTAAATTACACATAAAGTACAAAATGAAGATTGAGTTGTATTTTTTCCTGATACTATTCAACTGCTTTAGCAACTTTTGCATCTTTTGTTGAAAAGTCTCTCCCTCATACATTGAAACGTTTTTGTACTTTAGTCAAAAATTAAATATATTTGAGTAAGTCTGTTTCTAGGCTCTCTAGGCTTTTCCATCAATTTATGTGACCACCCTTCCACTTATAATAAACAATCTTGATTAACTATAGCTGTATAATGAATCTTAAAATTGGGGAGACAGCTTCCTCTCATTTTATTCTTCTTTAAAAAGACAGCTTTATAGTTGTTTAGTAGTTTTGATAGTTTGCCTTTCCCTATAATTTTAGAATAATCTCTTCTCTCTCTCTCATAGCTATAGCTATAGATATAGATATATAGACATATCTTGCTGTAAAATTTTGTTCAGAATGATCTTAAGTGCTTCTTATTTGGAAAGAAATAACATGTTTATGATGTTGAATTGTTCAGGCTGTGAGCATAGTATGTGTATTCATTTATTTAGACATTTATATTTATTTCACCAGCGTTTTCTATTTTTCAGCATAAAGTACTATGTGTGCTTTATTAGGTTTAAGTCTAAATATTTCTTTTGAAGGAGAGAAGAAATAAGGGAAAGAGAAAGGGAGATAGAATAAACATTTTTCATGGTATCAGAATTTTTATTTTAATGATCAATGTTCATTACTACTACTTTATAATGCAAATCATTTTTTAGTACTTTATGGCAACCTGCAATCTTGGTAACTTATTTATTAGATTTGGGAAGTTTTTTGTTGCTGCTGTTGTTGTTTGCTTAGATTTCTTAGAATTTTATAAATAGACAATTATATGTTATTCATGAACAAAGGGAAGTTTTATGTCTTCTTTTTGACCTGTATGTATTTTATTGTCTTTGTTGTTGTTGATGCTGATGATGACGAGAGAGCAATAGCAGACATCTTTGCATTGTTTCCAAATTTAAGACAGAAGTGTTTAGCCCTCAGCCATAAATATATTCTCATATTTAGGTTTTAAGAAGCATCTCCTTATCAGGTTTAAGAAGCTGCCTTCTATTCCAATTGCTTTTAGTGAGACTATTATAAATGGATGCTAAATTTTATCAAACATGTTTCTACTTCAACTAATTTGTTTTTTCTTCTACAGCCTGTTAATATAGTAGATTATAATAACTGATTTTAAATATCAAACAAATTTTACATCTTTGGAATAAGCACTACTTGGTTTTTCATGTAAAAATTACAAAAAATGACATGCCATGTACACGTGCATCTCTTTACCAGGCATGTAATCATTATGGCCTAGAAACACATACTAATCAAAATTTTAAAAACCTGTGATTGGAGAGGTAATGCACAGTGTTTTATGACTGTATCTAGGACTTGATTTATAGAAGTGACTGGCAGCACAGAGATCAAAGCTGTGGAAAAATCTGTTTACTACGCCAGGGTGAGTGAGGGGCCATACTGTTCAGGGGCCAAGGGAGAAATTGAGAAGGCACAAGGGCCTTTATTTCGGTGTCCAGAGCAGGACAAGTAGCTCGGGACTGGTTGGTTTGGCTGATGTACGGGCTCTGGGCTTTGGGTGGTCCCTAGCTGTTAGGTGCCTGGCCTGAGGGTGGCTTGATGCCTGAATTGGATGGTCCATGGGTGCTGGCTTCGCTGGTTTACGAGGAGCAGGAAATGTACCTGCTCATTGTTTACCATCTCTAGGAATTAGCTAACCCTGGGAGGATCAGTCTCCCTGTGCTCAACAGGGCTCCCCAAAAGATACAAAGAATAACAAACCTGACTGATACAGGGACCACATCGTGCAGGTCTGAGACAGATTTGGATCCCTTTGAAAGGACACAGGAGCCTTTAGATGGGGAGATCCTCCTGGCAGAGACTGAGAAAGCTACAGACAGGGCTGCCCATGAGCTGGGTTCAGAGTTGGGGCCAGGAAGAGTGTTATGGGGAGAGTTAGCAAGGTGGGCACACAGGGGTGGCTGCACGTTCGTCCGGAGGAGCGTTTGTTCAGGAGATGGAGCTTCGGGGTGGGGGGCAGTTGAAAGCATAGGCAGGAGCCAGATCAGAGCACTCTTTGGGATCTGTGCTCAAGTCAAAATAGTATTTCTGAGGCCCCCAAATCAGCTTTCAGAGATCCTCAGGCTAGAGAGTGAGTGATCAGATCTAGATCTTTCTACTTTACATTTCGATACTTTTGTGATACAGCTGGGTCAGGGTCTCTGTCTACCAGGACCCTGAGCTACTTCTGGGCCAGGATTCACTGTCAGCTCAACTGTGAGTACCCCTTTAACCAGGTCTAGGGCCATGGGTTTTCCATGCCCCTATCTATCTTCATACGAGGAAACTAAAGGACAGAGTCTTAGATAATGTGCTTGAGGCCATCCAGTTGATGTGACTGATATAGAGTCCAGGTCCCAAAGCACCCATGGTGTGCTGGAGACCATTCGGCAAGCTTTCCAGGAGGTGCAGCTCTGGTATCAGTGATTTCCCATTTTCATGGTGTAAACACTCCTGCCATGGCTGACTTCAACCTCCCAAGGTGAGATCATGGGTGGTAGAATGGGGAAGAGACGAGCAATAGCTCAACATGACACAGATTTCACCAGGCAGATACCTACAGACATAGATTGCCCAGGGACCTAGATCAGGAGCTGACAGGCTGCCTATTTTGTAAATAAAGTTGTGTTGAAACACAGCCACACTTGCCCATTGACTCATATGGGCAGCTATTTTATCTAAGAATAGTTCAGGGAGGTAGAAGCCTGCTGGAGACTCAGTGCCCAACACAGCATAACGTTTTTGTTATTGCTGTTTTTTGTTTTTTGAGGCAGGGTCTTGCTATGTAGTTCAAACTGATCTTATACTTGCACAGTCCTTCCTCCTGTCTCAGCCAAGTCCTGGGATTACAGACATGCACCCCACCCCCACCACAACCTGAAATATTAACTAGAAAGCACTGCAGACCTCTGGCACAGGTAATAATAAAATATTATAAAGTCATTAACAAATGATGAATTTTGAATATTTACTTCTTTTGGTTTTGATATAATTTACTTAATTGTATCTATATAATTTAATTGTAATAATAACTATGTTTAAAAACCAGATGGTAAAACACCTGAGAATTTAACAATCAGTTTTTGCAAGCTGGTAAGATCTACCCAGGGGCACCTGTGAATAAATAGTGTGCTTTTTTTCCTTGCCACATTGCTTCTGGGGAGGAAGGAGGAAAGGAAGGAAAAAGGGAAGGAGGGAGAGACCGAGAGTCATTCTGGAAGCTGAGGCCTTCTGTCTGCATGTCGGGAAAATGTTTCAAGGTTGTGCAAGGCCCCAGGTTCAGCAAAAGCAGAGCTGCCTTTAAAAAAGACCTGGGGATGGGAAGAATGAAAGGCAGCTGACCTACTTAAAGTGGTTAGAAGAAGAATGGGGAGTTATCAGGTCGGAGAGAGAAACTCAAGGAGGGCCCTTCATGCTGCAATCAGGCCTAATTCACACGAGCAGCACTGAAACGGATGCACCACAAAAGATCTGTGTCCACTTCAGCGGAAGGCCTATGGGTCCCATTATCAATAGAAATGAAACTCTAATTAATAGACACTGTTTTGCCCCAGGCTGAATACACAAAAATCTAACTGGCTTCCTTAGGAAGCAGAGGGCACAGAGGCAGCAGGCGTCTTGTGTGAAGCACTTTGTAAGTTTCCTGCAGCAGAAACCTTTATACCTAATGCGAATTATTTGAGGCAAGAGCCACACAGCAAAAATGTCAAGTCTAAAATGTGACTCAAACATGTCTTTTGCAAGGGATGTCTCAGGGATAAGATGTTCATACTCCAGTGGCTACACACACACACACACCCCCACACACAAAATGTACATGCACACATGTTAATACTTGGCCTGTCTCTTTCTCCCAATCAGAGTGACTCCAGTCTCTCACTCTCTTCTGTCTCTCAAGAGCCACGCCCAACTTGATACAGACACACAGGCCAGAAGGTCACATGTACAGCAAAACCGTGAAATGGAGACAAGGCCGTAGAGGAGAGAGCTGGGGAACTTTTGGGATCCCAAGCATACAAAGGCAATGGTCTCTGCTCTTCTCCAGGATTATACTATGTGGAATTTCTGGCCTGGCCAAGAAAAGCAGTTCCAACTTCAGGAGAGAAACAAAATTTGCTGCCTTTTCTCCCCTTTGCCAGTGTACTTCCCTCTCACTGCCCTGTCCTGGTGGGGGCCACTCCCTGGCCTCAGGATCTGCCTCTTCTCTGTGGGCCTGTACTGCCCCTTGGAAGGGACACCCAAGACTGCTCATCCCCAGGCAAAAATGCACACTGCCTTCAAGAGACGCACTCAGCCCAACTGGCCTGGTACCCGGGGACCAGCCTGGTGCCTCCCTGCTATCCTCTAGCTTTCCCTTGGTCACTCCCCCAGGGAAAACACACAGACAAGGATCCCTTAATTCTTGGACCCTAAACCGCAGACTCATCAGTCATGAAAGTGTCTCCACAAAACCACAGCCAGAAAGAGAAGCAGACCAGCTGAGTGGGGACAATGTCAGGCTGAGAATCCTGGTCTCGTGTCTGCCCTGACTCCCAAAAACAGCAGAACTCAGCTGCTAGAAGAAACAGTCACTTCCTTCTACTGTTGTATTAACCACGAGTGATGGAAGCCATCGACACAAACTTCTGAAACAATACGAGGGGCATAGTTATTGTTCCTATGGAGTGGGGAGAGAAGGAAAGAAAAGCTTTTATACATAATAATTTCTGATATCAAATGAGAAATATAGGTGACGAGCAGAGGCCGGCCGGAGTGTGGCACAGTTAATTTAAGCCATGGCAGCAAGGGGCAGGTTCCACTGCAGCCATAATAAATTACATACAAGTGCCACCGAACAATAACAAAAAACTGTGGCCCATCTATTTCAGTCCCATTTACAAGAAATCAATATCAATACTTAATGCAATACTGGTGAAAAATGAGCAGAGATACAGAAAGCATAATAAACCAAGAATAGAAGCTTGCAGTGATTCACTTTGGAAGAAAAAACTGTCTATATTTTCATGTTGAAGGATATTTCACCGAAGCCATATGCTGGAGGTATGAGGCTTTTCCAGATCTAATTTTAAATAACCTCTTTATTAAATTAAGAAAGTTCTTTGAATTGCAGATTGCTAGCTAGATAAAACTTATAAATATGGGAAGAAGCATTTCATCTTTCCCAGCATACTGAGCCTCTTTCATTAATTCTCAGTCTTGTAAATAGTCTGAGTTTTATTAAGCACATTTCGTGCAGAGTTTCTGCTGCAAATGATCAAGCTTTGTGTTTCGGGCAAATAGGGAGAACTAATCTCTACCTATTCTAGGTGTCAAACTCAATACATTTGGGTGGGCTAGTCAGGTGTATGGCAGGGCAGCCCCACGCAACCGTCCCAAGAACATCTGTGTATGTGGCCAACTCCCCCAAAAGTTCCACACAGGCACTAGTAGTTCTCCTGGATATGTGACAAGCAGACACTTGCCGTATGACTTTGAGCTGTTGATAGCTATTTCGTCTGACCACCAGATCCCAGGCTGCTCAGCCACAAGCTCAGTTTTCCAGCAGTTCACCAAAGTCAGGAGGCCTCTCTTGACTTTGACAGGATTTGACAGGAACCAGACCCTCCACATCAACGCAAGGCAGGACAGCATTGCGCAGCCATTAGCAATGGTTTGCTGACCAGTCTCTGCTAAGTGAGGTGTGAATGCAAAATACTTTTATTTCTCCATATACTCTCCCAACCATGCAATACTAAACGTGCCTTCCCCTCAACCAGCACATCCTATAAACGCCTCTTGGGCATAATCTAAAACCTTCCAACAATTTCAATTATTAAAATTGTACCCAGTTTAAACTCCAAACTCATGCCTAATTTGAAACTTTCTCCTTGCCCATCACTGACCATTAAGGGTTTAATGCACCAGAGACTGCAGAAGGATGGGAGGCAGTCAGATTGCTTCCTTCCCTTCCGTTCTGGGACTTCCACCTCCAGGACACCTTCTGCAGCTCTTCTGCATGTAGTCAGGCTCATGTGAAAACTCAGGAGGGTCCAGCTCAGGTAAGAGTACCCTTATCTCCTGTTCCACACTCTCTGCCCGGCTCCTACGCACAATGGAGCCACAGGCGGACCTCAAACCCAGCATGACCAAGTGGCAAAGCTTGTGCCTGCTAAGAGAACACACTTCTTTCATCTGTCAGCAAACCAGGTGTGAAGGCATGAAGGGGCATGATTATCCTCCGCAGGTTCTCAGCACCCTCATTTTCAGGCACTCAATCAAACTGCTCTCCATTCCATCTGCTTGTGGGGTGCAGATATAGTTTGGGGATGCTCTGAAATGGGGTAGAAAGGACAGGGATGCAGAGCCAGACCACATGGGTTAAAGTTCCAATCTTCCATTTCCATAGCACTGAAACTCCGAGGAGGAAGAGATCTCCTGGACTGCGGTCATTGTTGAGGCCTTCCTAGAGGGCATAAGATAGTCCTAGATTCTACTGCTGCTAAGTGCTCTGCCAGCTTGATGTTCTTTAACACACTTAATGCCTTCCACTACCTCACATGGTAATACTGTTACTGTGCCCATTTTACAGATGAGACATTGTCCGGCACCGACTCCGTCCTGCGGAAGAGAGCACACGAACACTGGACTTCTGCAAGCTCCTTTATTGACCGGGCAGCAACCTCATCACATGTCCGTCCTTGACGGCTCCCTGCGTGTTGTGCAACGAGCACTTCCTTACACTAAGCTTATAAGCTGTCTATAGCCAATCGAAGGGTTCTACGTGGAGGCGAGCTATTGGCCATTAG